>ML247738.1:3638-70863 GCA_005239495.1 Nicotiana undulata
CTTCTAGATAAAGCTGAAAGATACAATATGTAATCACCTACTACAAACAACTAGACTCAAAAGACAACAGATGGAACTGGTTCTTTGAGCTGGTTCAAGTAGCTTTTGAGTCGCACAAGGATTCTTCACATGAACTGCTTGCAAAATTGCTTTGTTAATTTTGCTTTCAATTCTTGTTTCACTTATGTGTATGTGCGCAATCTCTTCAGCAGGAATGCTTCAACAATTTATAGAATCCGTAGTTGAGATGTTGTTGTTCAGTTCTGATGCAACTCTTCCTTGGTGGAAGAGTTTGAGTCTATCTCAACTTCTTTGATCTTCCTTTATCTTGATTTTGTCCTACCTGAATGCGAAGTCAATCTCGTTATCAATTTGCAACCTTTTCGCTAAGTAGATAACCCCTTAATTCTGAGATGATGTTTATCTCCTGCGCATGGACTCTTCTCATGCCATCTAGTCTGCTTGACTATGTTTGCTCTGATGGACCTGGTTCAACTGTGTTGTCATTTGTCATTCTTAAAAACCATGCAGTGACTTGATTCAACAATACTCTTTTGTTGCCTCAAGGCTTGTCACCTCTCGTATTTTCCTTCACTTGATTATAGACTCTGTAATACTATCATCTTTTTGATCTACCGTTGTCATCCATGTATCATATCTTACTCATAATGATTCATTAACTCTCTTTTCTCGCTAACATTTATGTCTATCACTTTATTCTGAAAACTCGAACAAGACATTTTTTTGCTTTTAGCTCCCCTTGCTCCATCATTCTTTCTCTACTAGGGACGGGAGCCACACTAAGGTAATATTTATCCCTTCAAGGCTTCCAGTGCATATCTTTGTAGTACTCATATCTAGCTGTACTATTTTGAGTGTACCATCTGGGTGTCTCACAAGGAGATCTATTAGAACATTTGCAATATCCTTCAGAAATGTCAACTAACGTAAACAATCCATCCACCATTTTAGGTCACTCTAACCCCAGCCAGATCCTGATATCCGTCCTTCTCTTATACTACTTTTGTTAGCTTCCATATGGCATAAATGAGATGGATGTGTCCAATTGTACATAACTCTATTACAATTGAAGGTAACTCAAAATGCTTATATTTATCTACTTGAATTGTAACTATTGTTAATCTTCATTAACTGGGTACCCCTCGTACCCTTTTTCACCTTGCTTCTTTTACTTGTTGAAACTTGTGTCTACCTTCCAATTCTCTTATTCCGTTTTACCGTAAGAGTGGATACGCATTCTTGCCTTAGGGACCCTTATCAAGAAGCTTACACATCTTAGTATACATATGATTTGCTGAATACCCCATATTTATCCATCATAAGCATGATGCAAAAATTGAGTTCCTCTGACTCAACTCTTCCACAGCTATATCTCTTACCAACCGTATTTCTGGATGTAGGTATCGTCGTATTATGATAGATTTTAGGAAATATTGAGCTACGATATATAGTAAGAAGAAATAATGATAGTCCTAAATTCCATGTAGCTTCCTGCTTATAAGTGTGGTACACAACACATCCATAAACAAGACTCTACTAGACACGGCTTGTAGACTCCATATGACAGAAATGCTCTGATACCACTTTTGTCATGGCCCAAACCGATGGGCCGTGACAGGCAACCAGTGCCTTAGTTAACCGAGTACCAACGTAACATATCTTTCTTATCGTACTATCATTGGTAACTGGGCCAACATGGCCACATCTCTTAATGTATAACTATAAGTGGAAAAGCATTGTATCAATGAACCATCTTTCTTAAAACATGAATACATATGGGCCGTCAAGGCCTTTGACATACTGTACAAAATGAACATCTGTCTATAAAGCCTCCAAGATTATTTGACATCAAATGGGACAGGGTACCGGCTACCCATAATTCTGTAGCAAAATTTTGACATAATGACTCAGACTCGGCTGCACTCCGAATGAGATGGAGTCTTACCGATCCTTCGTTGAATGCTAACCTCGTCAACTAAGAGGGCTCGTCAAACTGATTGTCTATACCTGCAGGCATGAATGAAGCATCCCCAACAAAAGGACGTCAGTACGGATATTTTACTGAGTATGTAAGGCACATAAATAAGTATATAAAAGACATGGAAGAAACATGGAGTAAATGACTTAACCTTTAAGTATGGATAACTCTGTTAATCATGAAATACTTATAGTGTCATGCATATGCATATGAATGTCATGTCGTGCATAGGTACATGTGTTCATAACATCATCACGCCTATGAGGGCATCCCATCATATCATCTAGGCCACTGTGGGCAAAAGCATCAATGTATACCAGCTGATCAGATGGTGGTACATATATAATGCCGTAATATTTTTCCCATATCCCATATACATAAATATACGCGTATATAACGCCATCTTCTCATGGGTCAGTGTGCATGTATAAATGAATGCAATGCATGAGAAGTACGTCAATAAAATCTCTTAGAGTGTCATAAGACCATGATGCCTTTAATTAATATCATGAAGTAAAATTTATCAACTTACGTATTTTCTGAGACCCATGAACAAATGATAGAATAATAGGACACGTGGGGAATCAAGAACATAAGCATCTCTAGCATTTCTATGAATAAAGTCATTTATGGAAGTTGTGCATTTTCTTGTTTCGTTTGTATCGTATGGATCATGCCAAAAAGAAAGAACGGATAACCTTAACATATCTGAGCCGATTCTCTTGAAATCCCTCCAACACACGTCAATTGCGACAACATGTAACGGCGGATCGAAGTAGGGGAAAATTTGTGTGATATTCTTGAGAAAGATTGTACCGTGCTCCCTTAGAATTTGTAATTTTTTTTGCTATTACGTAGTATAACTTCGTATGAAATTCTTGAAGAAAAATACATTTCCATAAGCATCGTAAAGGATTCATTATGAAGTCTTAAATTCCATCTGTTACTGCATGTAGTCATAAGCCTCAATTTTGTAGTTTTGAGGGGCTTTTTATATAAGTGGGTGTGGGCCCCACACTTTGTATGACTAAGCCACATAATCTCACAAAATTTTCCACATAGAAGAATGATTAAGAGTCATATTTTGTGACTTTGTTGGCTGCCACGTTAAGGGTTAATCCTTATCCAACAATTATCCACTTAATTTCTTAATTAATTTGTTAATCCCCATTAACCAATAATTATCTAATTATCTATATAATTAGGAATTATTTCAAATTACTTAAAATATTACTCACTTTTAACACACTTTGTACACCTTACTGTTATGGTCATATGGTACCTTATATGACACTAATTCATAAATACAGGGTATTATAGCTCGGACCGTATTTTATCTCAAAATGTAAAACTACGAAATTCATTTTCTTCGATTTGTTTACCCTCTCACCTTCACGAATTTACTTATCACTTGTTTTGAAATAGCATAATACTTATAATCTCAAAATAATCTCATTCCCGAGCTTACGTCGATTAAATTACGACGAAACTTTAACGTACGAAAATGCGGGATGTAACAGCTCATTTCCGAGATTTCATTTTTACTTATGGTGTACTTTCACATAAGAAAATATGGGGTGTAACAAGCTGCTCTTACATTGTCTACAGTTAGAACTGATCTTTTCCAAGCCATACAAGATAGTTGGCCGTCTGACCCTGAGTTGGTGGAAGTACTTCAACAGTTGCAGAACCTTAATGGAGAAATAAAAGGCTACTCATTTGTCAATTAACAACAGAGGAAGAATGGCAAGTTGGTAATTGGGGCTAACACCTCTTTAAGAAAGGAAATCCTTCACTTATGGCATGATTCTGTGGGAGGAAGTCATTCTGGGATTGACCACACCTTCAGGAGAATTGCTTATCTTTTTTATTGGAGAGAGATGAAAAAGGATGTGGAGGACTATGTGAAGAAGTGATGTATGTCAGAAGAGTAAGTATGATAACTCAGCTTATCCAGGATTGCTGCAACCACTAAAAATTCTAGCCTTAGATTGGAGCAGCATCGATATGGACTTTATTGAGGGATTGCCTAAATCTAAAGGAAAGGAGGTGATCTGGGTGGTCGTGGACAGATTAACTAAGTATGCCCACTTTATAGCACTGACACACCCCTATTCTGCGATGGATATAGCTAAACTATTCATGGAGCACATCTTTAAGCTCCATGGTATGCCTGAGGATATTGTTAATGATAGAGATCCAGTCCTTACGAGTAAGTTATGGCAGGAACTATTTTCTATTCAAGGGGTCACCTTGAATACATCTACTGCTTATCACCCTCAGTCGGATGGACAAACTGAAGTTGTCAACAGGTGCTTGGAGACTTATCTTCGCTGCTAATGTTCTGACTCTCCTAAAGATTGGGCACAATATCTGGCATTTGCCGAATGGTGGTATAATACTACCTTCCACACTTCCATTCAAACTACTCCATATGAAGCTCTATATGGCCAGCCACCACCTTTGTACCTTCCATACATTCAAGGAGAATCGGAAGTTTTAGAGGTTGACAGAAGTTTAACTTCAAGGGAGTTACAATTGCTGAAATTCCACCTTCATAGGTCACAACGGAGAATGGATCAAGCTAACAAGCATAGAGTGGATAGGCAATTTCAGATGGGGGATTGGGCATATCTCAAGATACAACCTTATAGACAGCTCACACTTTCCCGTAAACACTTCACCAAATTGTCTTTCAAATACTATGGGCCTTACCAAATTGTTCAGAAGGTGGGAAGGGTGGCATACACCCTGTCTTTGCCATCCCAGTTACTGTTACACCCAACCTTTCATGTCTCCCTTCTTAAACCCTGCTATGAAGTGCCTTCATCTATCACACACCCACCAATCTTAGATTTGTCCAGTCCATACTGCCCATACCCTGCTAAAGTTTTGGCTAGGAGAATGATCCAAAAAGGAAACAAAGTTGTAGCTCAACAGTTGATCCAGGAGCACTTACCAGAGGATCAAGCTACTTGGGAAGATGCACATGCACTGCGCGTCAGGTTTCCAACATTCATTCCTTGAGGTCAAGGAATTTTTTCAGGGGGAGTATTGTTATGATTTGAAGAATGAAGAAGTTAACTACACAGGGAAGTAGTACGTTTAACTTTAAGAGTAGTAAGGAATAAAAGTAGTTAAGTTTGTTAGGAAGTTCTAAGAATTACAGTTTAGTATTACATTTCAGTCTATTAATTATTTTATTTTTACACTTTAGCCCAAGTCTTCTTCACCTGTCAGAAGGGAGGTATTTGTAGTCCTTCAGGGTCATTTGGCCATTTTTTATCGAAAGACGGTCAGTTGCTGGTTAATTTCTTCTCTTCTTAGTTTAATTTTTCTGTTTGCTCTCTGAATTTCACAATTCACAACACAAAAGTAGCAACGCCAACAAGAAAATCCAGATGTGAAGACAAAGAGTGAACATAGATCAAATTCTATTTAAATGATGGCACAAATATATATATGCTAATGAGTAGTAGTAAATATTTCGTAAAATAGATCGAGATGTATAAAAACTGACCCGAACACTACCATTACTAGAGATAAAAGGTTTACATCTCTATAGTACGAGAACTCGCTAAGAATTAAACGAGATGATCCACGAAAGACAACCAATTAAACTTTTTAAGTGGGTTGTCTTGTTAGGCAACAGCGTTTTTTTTTTGTTCTGATCCTGTTGGTGTTCCATTCGAACATGTAATCAAATGGTGTTATTTGCCCCCACTTGACAATTGCAATACAAAGAACGAAGAAGTACGCTATTGTGTGCGTGTTAACGTGTCTTGTCGTTACGCTTTGTCTTTGCACGCAGCAAAACAAACTGCCTCTCTCAATCTCCAATTTGCGATTAGGTAGGAGCATTAATTGAATTCAGCTTTTGTAGTATAAGAATTTTACGTCTCAATTTAAATTGCTTATGGTGATTGTATAGCTTATGTACTATAGAATTCTAATTTGGTAATTTAAAAGTGCAGTAAATAACATTTTATAACAAGTTAGAATACATCAATAGTGTAAAATTAATCAGTATCATAGTCAATGTTTGAGTAAATTTCACATATTTTAAAATGACTATGACTTTTTTTCCACCCAAATCATATATCTATATCGTCATTGAAATTTTAAACTATGATAAAAAATTTAATTTATTCAAAAAGAATCTTTATACTCCCTCCGATGTAAAATAAATAATTTTTTTGCTTTTTTTTTGTGGTCCAAAATAAGTTATTTTTCAGATTTCGAGAATGAATTAATTAATTTTTTTCTACATTGCCCTTGGAGTAAATAGTGTTGGAGTATGTGTTAGGAGTGTTTATGTGAGATAGTAAAGGTTAATATGCTCAATTTCATTGATAATTAATATTAAAAGGTGGATTTCTTAATCTGTGTGAAAACAGCCAAAAAATCACTTATTTTTTACCGGAGAGAGTATCATAGTATAAAAGGTTCTAACGGTCATGACGAAGCGATAACTATAATCTTTTGAATCGTTTTTTATAAAATGACAAAATTTTAGACGATTCGGGTCCTGTCAACTAACGAAAATAAAACACCAAAATGATTGACCCACGCACAACCTGTCCACTACCATATAATTCTCATATTATGTCTGTATTATAGGAGTGGACAAACAAACATGACAGAGCATTCTCATATTATCCACACAATTAAGAAATCTAGAAAGACTTACTTCTATCTCTCATCTGTATTTAGCTTCTTGGATTTCTTCTAACATCTAACCCAAGAAAATAGCCATTCTTTTCATATAAATTATACGCGTCATTTTTCCCTCCCTCTATAACGGCCTAATTACAATCCTATATATATTGCTCTCATCTCTTGCGTACCCTTTTTTGTTTCAGAAAATTTTCTTCGTAGAAAGTAGAAAAAAAAATTGTCTTTTTTTTTTTTTGTTGGATATGCAAATCAAGAAGTCTTTCTCAATGTCCTCTCGTACAGGAAGAGATTTGCAAAGATACAATCATGGTTGTCGTCAAGTTGTTGGGTGTGTTATTCTTTTCTTTAATCCTTCCTATCATTTGTATTTCAAAGAATGTTTTCGAGGGCAAATATGAGGCACAGTTCTGATTTCGAGAGTCAAACGAGTTTTTCTTTTGATTATAATTTTTTTCATGTAACTTTAAGATATTTTGAAAGATTGACTTTCGAAGTTAATGATGTGACATTTCTCTCGTTTTACCATAATGTTGCAGATGCATTCCATATAGATGCAAGAAAACGGACCAATCATCTTGTGTTCAGGGTACCCCTGTTGATGATTTGGAATTTTTATTAATCAGCTCACAGAAGAATCCAAGAATGATGTTCCCTAAGGTATAATATTTTTAGGCAATTAATCCAATCCAATTTTATGTTGTTTTAGCTCCCAATTAAATTATGGAATTTGGAAATTTATAGTATCATTCACCAATTGACAATTTTGGTTTTGTAATTAAAATGCAGGGTGGTTGGGAAATTGATGAGTCATTAGAAGAGGCAGCTTCACGAGAGACATTTGAAGAAGCTGGAGTTGTTGGTGAGGTTGAGGTTCAGGTTCGTATCTGCATGCAAAAATAAATATTAATTCCCTTCTTTTGTATATTTGTATACTTAATTTTGCTCATATTAATGTTTGATCTATTCAATTTGCAGGAATACTTAGGTACATGGAGTTTCAAAAGCAAAAGCCAAGGTACATTTCATGAGGGCCACATGTTTCCTTTGCGTGTCACTGAGGAACTAGATGATTGGCCTGAGAAAACCGTACGTCGACGTTTATGGGTATGTTTTCAATCTGCAATAGGAATTATTCTGATCTTGAATCACTTAGATAAAGGGCAGCCAGTGCACAAAATATCCCGTATTCACGTAGGGTTCGAGGAAGGGCCGTACTCTAACGGGTGTGATGTAGACAGCCTATTATAATGCAAGAATTAATGGTTGCTTCTACAGTTCGAATCATGGCCGAAACTACATATTATAAAGGGTGGTCAGTTATGCTTCCACAGTTCGAACTAGGAGTGGCAAACGGGCGGGTCGGGTCGGATATGATTCGGGTTGAAACGGTTAATGGAAAAAACGGATAAATTATCCGGCTCATCCATATTTAACACGGGTAATAAACGGGTTAACCGGCGGATAAAATGAGTAATCATATTATCCATTCATGACTTTATATTACTCTCAAGCTCTAATATGAATTTGCTGCCCTTTGAAACAGAAGAACGTTATTGAAATAATTTTTCAATAATTGTATTATCCATATTTTACCCATTGGTTACTCATTTTTCTAATGGATAATATGGGTAATTATCCATATTCGACCCGATTTTAAAAAGTCAGTTATCCAACCCATTTTTAGTGGGTTGGTTTGGGTGGATAACTATTATTTTTAATCATATTTTTTTTCCATCTCTTTTAAGTTTGAATACCCTTGAGTAAATTCCTGGTTTCGCCACTGATTTGAACATGTGACCTATAGATCACATGAAGACAACTTTAGTGTTGCTCCGAGGCTCCCCTTCATATAACTTGGATCTTAATAAAAAGTGTCTCATGATGTAGAATTTGATTCAAATTTTGCAGGTGAATTTTAGTGAAGCAAGGGAAGTATGTTGGCATCCATGGATGAAAGAAGCATTAGATGTATTTGCTTCTAAGCTTTCCAAGAGGAAAGAAGGGCCTCATATATTCCATTTATTGTCAGATGAAGGTACTGTTGTGTGCTGTAGCTAAGCCAATGGAGTATTATTTAATGCAGAACCAAGAAGGAATCAACCATTCTTCAATGAAGAGCCAAGCATTAGGCGCCGCAGCCAATCGAATTAGTACTCCGTTATCAGAGCAAAATGGAAAATGAACACGAAGTTAAAGCCATGACACAAGGACAATGTTTAAAGATAAAAAGAAGAAACATTGTTGCACAAAGTTAGCACCAAGAAGGAGGATAATAGCCTCTTTGGCGAAACTTCAAAAATCAACATAAATATTTTTTCTCAAAAGTATTTTTGGTGAGAAGCAATTTGTGATTGGATGATTAATTTGAAAAACACTTCTGATGTTTGGCTAAGCTCTTAAAAAGTGTTTCTAAGAGCCTGTTTGGACATAAGATTTTTTTCACTTTTTTCGAAAAATTTTCACTTTTTCCGAAATCAGTGTTCGTCCATAAAATTTCAAATTTTCACTTGAAGATGAATTGGAAATTTCTACAAATTTTTGAAAACTCCAAAAACCTGTTATTCAAAATTTTCACTCACAAAACTTCAAAAACAACCCAAAATTATATTCATGTTCAACACAACTCTAATTTTCAAATACCATTTTCGCTTGAAAAAAAATTTCAATCTTTTTTAGAATTTTACAAGTATTATGTCCAAACATCCGCTACGTGTATTTTTCTCGAAAATGCTTTTTAAAATATTTTTTTGAAAAAAGAAATTATCTTTTCTGTTTCTCCAAAACTACTTATGCTTCTTAAAAATTGAGCCAAACACTTTCACTTTGAAAAAGAAAATATCTTTTTGGTAAAAAAGAAAGCGAGAAGCTTTTGACCAAACGGACTATAAACCTCTTGGAATCAAGAATCTGCATTAGCAACTGAAAAGTCCACAAACAGATTAAAAAGAGAAGGAACCTTCGGCATTAATTATATCCCAAAATCTACAACAAAATGAAGAGACAGACAATCTTTGGTTGCAGCGGCACAAGTCATGTGTAGGACCTGAGAAGAGGAGAAGCCTCATGGCCTGTTTGATATAATTATAAAATTGTCCCTCAAATTGGATAAAGCCTGATATGAAAATAGAGAGAATTAGAGAACATGGGTTCTTTAGGATGTTAATTAAGAGTTATAATTAGAGTTTATGTACAACTTTTTTCTGACTTCATGATTTAATTCATTAATTCTTTCATTTTTCATTTAAAAAGCAAAAATGTACTACGTGAGCAATTGCTAATTAGCTTATTGTTTGACTCCATAAGATAATATTAAATCACCAGTTGAGCTTAAAAAGATGTTTAGAATATTATGATATTCTTAATGATTAATGTTATGATTATACTAATGAACGTTAAGATATTCTTGAAGATTGTTGCTATTATAATTCTTATGAATATCTGAACTAAAATATTTTCTTTGTTAATTTTATAGAGCTCAATGTCCTGTCATGTTATGTACTCAGATCAATAAGAAGTTTTCTGTCTTCTCTCTTTAAACAATACTTAAGACAGGTTTACTTTTGGCATGGAAAGTTTAAGAACGTGATCGTTGTACTATTCTACCAACTAATATTTTGAACTGCTATAAAGTCCTGGGAATACTATAATATGTTTTCGCCGGCAGTTTTCGTTGTGACGTAACTAGGGGTGTTCATGAATCGGGTTAGTTCAGTTTTTATCAAAACTAAACTAAACCAACTATATCAGTAGAGATTGGTTCAGTTTTGACGGGTCTTTCGTATTTTTCAGATTTTTTGTTATTTAAATATTATTTCAATCTTATTTTATTAAATTTTAGATAATTAAATATATAAAAAATTTAAAAATTGACAAACATGTTATCTATTAAATATTCATATGGGAGAAATTACTTAGTAACACATAATAGTTAGTTTTTTAGTTGTCTGACAATAATTTTTCTTTGATGTTCACTTTTAAGGTTAACTGAATTCGATTCAGATGGCGAGGACCCACGGAAAAATCCACCTTATTCATGCTCCGCACAGCAACTTGCCCGGTCAATATTATATGTTTATGCTAAACTTGGTGATCTATTTTCGTTGCCCCCTTTAAACCTATGTGATATAATCATTCTTATCTCAGAAGAGAAGTATGCATTGTCCCAACTTAAGTTATTAAGTATTCCCAAAGACTGAGGCGATTTTTTTTTATGTTGAAACTTTATGTCAGCCAGGGGACCCTGATCATAAATGGTTTGTTTGTCCCGGCGCTGCGGGCGGGGCAGGAAGCGCTCATTGTTCATGGAGCACTCGGTCGCCTGGCAGACTAGAAAAAATGAGAAAAAAATAAACATAGAAATCAATATGATACCTAAATGGTAATAACCACTTCAAATTCGAAAAGATATATAAGCATTTATCAGATCTTGACATATGAATATGAAAGAACAAAGAAATTGACGCATTTCATTAATACTTGATAAGAAAGTGATCATACAACCCATTATTTGCTGTTAATAAATATGGAGCACTTCATATTTTGTTAAATATACATCCCGTAAGAGAATTCTAAATATTTCTAGACATTTTTAGAGTAAATTCTATATAAAATCAAATTGGTTTGGTTTTAGTTTGATTTTCCGGTTCAGTTTGTACACCCCAAGATGTAACAATAGATACAATATGATGTAATAAAATTTAAGCAACAATCAAAATAAAATTGTATTTAAATTAACCATACGATAATGTGGTTGTCACGTCCTTAGTCTTTGACTTATAAGTACACGTGCGACACTTGACATCTTGCTCACGATTTTGCACAATTTGCTCACGTTCTTGCTATGCCAAATCATTCTTACCACACTCATGATCGCTAATGGAATCTTAGAACACATGAGAATTGTCAAAGGAAGCTTTTGTATCAAGTTCTCTAATACAAATAGTTCCTTTGGCAATTCTCCTTCGTTCTAATTTTCCCTTGATGATGTTGAGTGTGGTAAGACTGACTTGGCATAGCAAGAACGTGAATAAGTTGTGAAAAATCGTGAACGAGTTATCAAGTGCCGCACGTGTACTTTGTCGTAGACTAAGGACGTGACAAAGCCTAAGAATTATTTAAACAAGCTGTGATTATCTGACACACAGAAAGAAGCTGCTATGAAAGGGGGAAACAATGTGCAGCCTAAGAATTATTTTGTTGAAGGGATCCACGATTCGTGGATTGTCTTTTATAGAATAATATGATTTCCTTAAATGATGTCCAGACATGTTTGCTGGAGATCACGAGGAGGACATACTCTTTATGTAACAAAAATCTCTTAATTAAAATACTAGTAACTGAAGACAAATGGTCGATGGATTGATCAAGTAATACTAAATAAGAGAGAAATTGTAGTACCCTAATTTCACTAGATCTGCTTCTCATCTGATGTGTTACAATTTCATGCATAAAGTTGTTATCTGATTACTTTGTCTAGAATTGGAATAGCCCGAAAAAAGATACGTTTCACATAGTGTAATATTGTTTGTTAATGCCATATTTTCCCCCAAAAAAACTTACGTTATTAAGAGCATATTCCTACTTAGTTATTTAATATGTACTCATGTTGCATTTTCTTTTCTTTTCTGTACTTGACTGTACAGGTCCGAAGGCTGGCACGTCTGACTATCAGGCCGGCGCTAGATATTAATACTGTGGTCATACTTCTCGGTGAGTTGCTTTCTCGGAGACTTCTTAGCAGCACCCTGGAGCTCTTTTGTTACATTTCTCCGCTCATTTCATTCGGACGGAGACTCTGTATATATTGTAGTCATTGTATACTCAGTAGTTGCCCATGACACTCGTGACACTAGTTCCTGGCACACACGCGTAGTGTATATTTATATGTTGGGGTTTTGGGATGTATATCTATGCGTATTTCAGCTTGTACCTACTAGGATTTCATTTCCGCTCAAGGCTAGTATCATGTTTGTCGTTATAAATTGGGAATCTTGACTGTTTAACTAGATGGGAGAGGTATCACTTGGTGTAATTATTGTTGGCTTGCCTAAACCCGTCGTTGGGCGCCATCACGACTCGAATTGGGATTCTGAGTCGTGACAACGTGTAGTTCCATTCTTTTATCAAATTTTAATTTGATACTTTGTTAGCGCACTCAATTAGTGCCATATCTGGGAGCTAAGAAAAATATGGAAGTCTAATTTTGCTTCCTTTCAGAACTTGATGTTTATTGGTGCACTTACCGTTGTCCTAACGGGAAGCCGAGACATATGCGGTGTATTTTCTAATATTGTAAGTGTTGTATTAACTCCAACTATCATAGTTTGTGAATTTCAATTGGTTAGATGAATTTTCATGTTACATTGTTCACCAATTATTATTATTATTATTATTATTATTATTATTATTGTTGTTGTTGTTGTTGTTGTTGTTGTTATTGTTGTTGTTATTGTTGTTGTAAATTAATTATTTACCATCATCATCATCATCATAGTCAATTCAGAAGAGTGATAAACACTTGGATCAATTAAAGTTGACCTATTTAAAATATAATTACTTTTTTCAAGACCAATGGAGTATAAGTTTGAAGAATTAACGTAATTAGTCATCTAGCCAATCACCTAAATTTAAAATAGCCTACGAATGTATTTTTTATATATATAATTAGTGATAATCAATGTGCGTAATGGCTTTCTCTAATAGAGAATACGGGCTAATATAAGTAACAGTGGATCTGATGGCTATTTATGTAAATATTCATGAGAGTTTTTACTCCGAGCCCATTTAGAACTTCTTTGTAAATAGTTTAAAGATTTAAAGTACTAAAAAATACTTTTAAATGCTGAAATTAATTTTGTAAATTAAATAGTCACGTGGTTAGATGGAAGACTTAAAAGAGACAATAAGTAGCAAGCTGTTTTTTATTTTTATAAAACTAACTTTTCATTCCATAAAAAAATTTGTCTTTACAAATCAGATTAATGTTGACCATCAATCTCCTAAGTATTACAAGTAATTAAAACAAGACACACTATCATCAAATACCATCTACTTCTAAGGGTATTGTTCAAACTTTGCAATGCTTGCTGCCATTTGATTTTGATCTCCCTTGTATGTGCATGTGTAGTGCAATCTCTTTATATATCTCATTGACCACGTATCTGCCTTTGTTGAATCTAATGGAGTTTCTTTCACGCCAAATACAGTACACTACCATCGCAAAAACTGTAGTTGTAATGTCCGCCTTGCCATTTTCCCTTTTTGCTATACTACTGATCCACTCTATTTCATCTTGCCAGCATCCAATTTTCCTTATAGTTCTCAGCCACCTTAGTCGAAGATCTTAGTGGTCTTGTGAGTGGTTGATAAACTGCGATTACAGTTTTCTTGTATTCTGTCCCATACTATACTTGTGTTTGGACAGTCAAAGAAAAGGTGGTTAAATGTTTCCACACTTCTAGCACAGAACACACAGTCCTGTGGCACTTGGATTCCAAACTTGAGTAGTCTGTCCACAGTGGCTAACCTTTGATGAATTGCCAACCATAGGTGGAATTTGTATCTTGGGTGAACATATATATGTAGATGAATGCTCTTCCAACTAACTTTGGGAAACTGAGGAAACATCTGGATGTATGCTCTTTGAATTTAGAATCTGCCTTGCTTTACCATGTCTGCCAATGTTGTATTGAGATTGACTTGCATTGAGTTCACCTGCACCAAGTCTCTCTTTGCTTATATTATCTTCCTGACCACCCAAATTGTTAGTCTTTAAGCTTAGTTAGCTTAATTTTAAGCTTGGTATAGCTTAAAGAGAGTGAATAGAAAATGGTGGGAAAAGAAATGGAGGGAATTGAAATTTTGAATTAGTTCACTTCAAAGAATGGACTCTACAGCATGTACCTCGAGAATAGAATATTGAGGCTGATGCACTTGCCAACTTAGGATCATCTGTCGACGAAGATGAAATTAACTCGGGGACTCTCGTCCAACTATCAAGGTCTGTAATCGAGGAAGGGCACACTGAGATAAATTCCACAAGCTTAACTTGGGATTGGAGAAACAAGTATGTCGAATACTTAAAAATGGGAAGCTACCCTCGGACCCCAAGGAATCAAGGACCTTACGAACTAAGGCAACTCGGTTCACATTGGGAGATGAAGAAACATTATACATAAAGGCATTCGACGGTCCACTGTCGTATGTCTGGGGCCGGGAGATACCGATTATGTGTTACGAGAAATCCATGAAGGCACCTGTGGAAACCACTCTGGCTCCAAGTCACTAGTTCGAAAGGTCATCAGAGCAGATACTATTGGGATAGCATGGAGAAGGACGCTAAGGAGCTCGTTCGAAGATGTGATAAATGTCAAAGGTTCGCACCAATGATTCATCAGCACGGTGAACAGCTTCACTCGGTCCTATCCCCATGGCCATTCATGAAATGGGTGATGGACATCGTCGGACCTCTACCATCGGCCTCAGGTAAAGCTAGATTCATACTGTTTATGACTGACTATTTCTCTAAATGAGTTGAAGCGCAG
Organism: Nicotiana undulata; assembly: GCA_005239495.1. Classification (NCBI taxonomy): domain Eukaryota; kingdom Viridiplantae; phylum Streptophyta; class Magnoliopsida; order Solanales; family Solanaceae; genus Nicotiana; species Nicotiana undulata. Next base: position 18,858 of record ML247738.1, read on the forward strand.
GCCCTCGAAAAGGTTAGGAAAAAGAAATTATCGACTTCATATGGGATCACATTGCATTTCGATTCGGCATACTTGTTGAGATAGTGTGTGATAATGGCAAACAGTTCGTCAGAAGTAAGGTGACAAAATTCTGCGAAGATCACAAATTAAGAGGATGCTATCGACGTCATATCACCCTAATGGATACGCAGGCTGAGTCAACAAATAAAACTATCATTCAAAACTTGAAGAAAAGGCTGAACGAAGCCAAAGGAAAGTGGAGAGAAAAGTTTCCCGAGGTTCTATGGGCATATAGAACGACATCGAAATCCTGCACCGGGGCAACCCCGTTTTGTTTGGTATTCAGCTCCGAAGCCTTAATACTTGTCGAAGTCGGAGAGCCTAGCGCCAGATTTTGACATGCAATGGAAGAATCGAACCGCAAGGCAAGGAATACTAGCCTCGAATTATAGGATGAAAGTGTCACGACCCAACCTATGGGCCGCGACGGGCACCCGGTACCTTACTCAACCGAGTACCAACAAAACATATCTTTCTTATCGTACTATCATGGGTAAATGGGCCAAAAGGGCCGTCATGAGATAACAAGAATAAAATATAAGTGCATACTAGACATAGGATGACCCAACAGTATATAGAAACTTATACATGTGACATACGGGCCTATAAGGCTGACATGATCATTTGTAAACTCAAAACATAAGCCGACAAGGCCATACAAATATCCATATGCCTGACATCTAGGGTTGTGCACGGATCGGATCGGATTTAGCATATTTCAGATTCGGATTTCGGATTTTGGATTCTAGAAAATGCAATCCAAATCCGATCCGAATTATATCGGATTGGATTCGGATTTTAAAGTTTGGATCAGATCAGATTTCGGATCGTTATTATGTCTCAAAGTTGCAAACTAATATGTATATTTTCCTTGTAAAAGAGGCAATGCATTAAGAAAAAATCATGTTTATACAATTATGAGAGTACTATGGTGCCAATATAGCTAAATCTAGAAATTGTAAAGGTAATAACTTGGAGGAAGATGTAAATGAAGTACTGACTATCCGAAATTAAAGTGTAGTATTTATACATTGCCTAATAATTTCAGATTTCGGATCGGATCGGATTAAAGAATACCAATCCGAATCCGAATCCGATCCGATCCGAAATCCAAAATTTTAATAAACACAATCCGAAATTCGATCCAATCCGAAATCCGAAATTGAATGGATCAGTTCGGATTTCGGATATCCGATCCAAATGAACATCCCTATTGACATCTATCTACAAGCCTCTAAGAGTACATAAAAAACATAAAGTTTAGGACAGGGCCCCGACATACCACTCAATGCACGTCTAAATCATATTGACCCAATGAGCAACTCCGGAGCAAATTGAGTGCACCAACATCTTCTGCTGAGCTTATAGCCTACTTAGAGGACTCTCAACCTATCTATCGGGACCTGCGGGCATGAAACGCAGCGTCCCCAAGCAAAAGGGACATTAGTACGAATAAAGTACTGAGTATGTAAGGCAGGAAAAACATAAATAAGAACAGTAATGTAAAGAGAGATGTAGGAGATACAACCTGTAGCATGTGCGTGCTTCTAAGAGACAGTAACATGAAATGCATGATACATATATACACATAATATTTTAAAATCATACGCCTCTGTGGGCATCATCATCATCATAGAACATTCGCCTCTGTGGGCATCATCATCATCATATCATCCCCGGCCTCAAAGAGGACTCGGTAAACCCAACTGATCAGTGGTTGCACAATAGGTGCCATACCCCGCTGACTATAGCGCGGCTCGGTAGAGTAAAATAGATACATATATATAATGCATGTAGGACTCATTGGAATTATGTTCTGAACATTTCGGAGTGACGTAAGGTCGATATTCTCCGTAAACATTATTAGGGCTAACTCTTCATCGAGAATCTTATAAGGATCAGGAAGTACCAACAACATTGATAACATAATAATAAGATAAGCAACCTCAACATCAATTGTTCCATAAGAAGGGAAACAATGTAAGTACTGCTAGCTTCTAAGAGTAGAGTATCTTTGGAAGGTCGTTCATTTGTATTATTTGGATCATGCCAAAAAGAAATAAGGTATAGCCTTAACATACCTTTGCAATATTCTCTCCAATCGCCAACCAAGCTCAATATGATCTTCTTACGTCACAATGAGAACCCGACTTCGTTGTCATCATATAAGCATTGTAACTCTCATATTTCAAAACCAATATTCTAGAAGAAAACGGACAGCACCTCCCCTATTTTTAATACATCCCATATGCTACCAAAGGTCACCAAATAGCCCAAACGACAACAATATAATTCACAGTAAGCTCTCCGATTAGTTCAACAATCATTTTGAGCGGCAAGCTCGATTGGAATCCATATAACCCATATCACACCTTATAGACTTCTTACATTAACTTAAAAAAATCATTAATATGATGATGAATTAATTCATCAATGATTTCATCGTTATACCGTATATTTTTATGAAAGGAAACAATCCACAACTCCAACTTTCTTCAATTGGCAACTTTATTCACTAGTTCATGTCTAGTCCAACCATTTAACTTAAAATACATCAATACAACCTTAAGCACCTTCAAGAACATAATATGCACACCTCCTACAGTAGCTTCAAGTTTAAATCCAAGTTATATTTAGCTTACAACAACCCTCAATGGCAATACAACACCATAGAAGTGACTTAAGCTAATCCAAGTACGATAAGAAAGCTTAAGCAAAATTAGTATGTTGTTATACTCATATTAACCAGTAGCAAAAACTTTAAATTTCAGAAAAACACAGCCCACAACTATCCTAAATGACAACACAACCTCAAAGAGGTGTTATTCTTCACTAGAACTAACTTTTGATGTTGAAATATGGTGTAATCCATTTGAAAGACTTGAAATAACCTAGGGTTGATATGAAAATCATAGGAGAGTATTTTACAGTACATAACCACTTAAAAGAACATCCCACACGAGCTGGAACCACCCAAAAATCAGCAACAACAAGAAGAACAAGAAACTTACTAGCGCGACGGGATTCCCGACACTTGATGTGTGTTGTTTGCCCTTTGTTTGGGGCTTGGATCATGAGAGAAACTTGAGAGAGTGTTTTTAGGGTTCTAAGGTCTGAATATACTGAAAACAAATGACTAAAAACGGGGTTGAGGCATCTTATATATATCCATATGTCTTAAACCGCCTATGTGGGTCCCATAGAGAGCTGCTTGGCGCAGTCTCGCTAAAACGCGAATATCTCTCTACTCCGATGTCGTATAGATGAACGATTTAATGAGTTGGAATTTAGACTCATAGATCTTCAACTTGGTTGGTAGATCATCCAATAATTCCAGGTATATTGAAATAAAATCTCAGTTACATTTGACCTAATATTCAGCACATTATGAATGTAACTTGTGAAGACCTTTGCCAACTTTTGCTCCACAACTTGCTTTACTTCAAAACGTAGCACACGACTATCATACGACAAAAATAACTCATAGAATAACCTCCTTATCATGTTAAGAACATTCTATCACCCTAAAGTACATGTTATAACATTCCAAACTTGTCGACCTTCGACGAAACTTATTTTCTTCAATTGGTTTAACTTCTAAGATTTCCAACCCTCTTGGTACTCGTTATTCATGATCTTAAATATTTGTAACCTCCAAGGTAACATGATTAACTTACTTTATATGCTTCTAAATATAATATTATTTCCGAGCTTACATCAATTGACTTACGACGTACTCTCACGTACGAAAACATGGGGTGTAACAGAAAGACGAGAAGTGACGCTCGTACGAATGGGCGCTCAAAAACAACGAATCGAAAGATACTACAACAGAAGAACCAATCTTCGACATTTCAAAGTCGGGGACTTGGTCTTAAGGAAAATCACAATCAATACTCGAGACCCTAACGAAGGAAAAATCGATCCTAACTGGGAAGGACCCTATGAGATTCTCGACATAGTCGGTAAAGGGTCATACAAGCTTGGAGCGATGGACGGTGAGCCATTGTTAAATAATTGGAACGTATCGCTTCTCAGGCGATATTATTGCTAAGGTATGGATCTCTCCCTTTTCGTTTTCTGAAATACATAAACTAACTTATTGCAGGTACTCATCCCGAGGAATCGAGACCTCAGGTTTTAAAGTACGCGTTGCACTCTTTTTTTAAGACCGATTTTTATCCCAAATGGGTTTTTTCGGAGAAGTTTTTAACGAGGCAACAACTATGTGCTACCTGGGGATAATTCAACAGTATCCAAGGTCTCGATAGGAAAAATCTTGTAATGGGCCAAATGGTCGAATGAACCATGTCCCCGTAGAATAGCCGAGCCCCGGTAACGAAACATGTACGCATGTACGAATAATACAAAGAAGTTCTCCTTTTTTCCAAACATCTTGTGTTTGATGTAAGATTTCTATTATGAAAGTCATGTACTTATGATCTATTGCGCAAAACTAACACTCATGAAGAACGGCCCAAGGGTCGAATGCAAACATGCCTCGAATACTTGGGGGCTGCTTACTCGAGCTATTTATAGTCGAAATTATAAGACCTCAAAGAGGCACCCCCCGATATACAGGCCGAGGCCACCACACTCGGGGACTAACATTTTCGAACAAATTCAAAATGTTGTAGGGAAAGCAGTCCAACAGACACACCTGAAGGCTACGATCACGTTAAAGACTACGGTCATATAAAAAGGCTACGACCGAAATTACGCGGCTCAGAGACGTCCGACTTCCACCATAAATTAAAGGCCTTCAAATATTCTAAAAAATCGGTTAAATAAGGCTACCCTCGGGAAAGAAAATAAGGGCTTCGATAAAATCACCCCCCAAATAAATCAAAGGCTTCGATAACATCAGCCTTCGAGATGTCAAATCATCTCGACATAAATAGGTTAAGAAAACTTGGGTTCCGATTTTCGAACCCTCGAAAAACCCAACGGGTACAAAAAATATATGCTAAGACATAAGAAATGTTCACTAAGTCTTTTAGCCGAAGAGGGAAAAATTATAGCCAATTTTAGAGGCCAAACTGCCCAACTTTAAAGAGCCCAAGGTCTAACCTAAAAGAGCCTAAGGGACGATATAAAAAATCCTAAGGGGCGATCCCATGAGCCTAAAGACCGATTAAATAATCGAGATTACGATCTCATTCGGTTCAGACCTAAGGTCTATTTATTACGAGCTTAAACAAACAATTCGAGCTCGAGAACATAATAATCGTTGATACGATCTAAGGGCTTACCCTATCCTATAAAATTATTCAAGCTTGGCTAATGGAGGCAACTCATATATTAGTTCAAAACACGTCATCCCCGAGACAAAATCCCAATAAAGCTTCAGAGTTGGGGACTTGCCTTCGTAACTCAGGGACTCGCCCCAGAAAAATAAAAAGCCTAAGGGTTTATTTCGATTGCGAGTTAAGCTAAAAGAACATTTAAGTGGAGACAATTAAAACACAAGGACACGGAGACATCGGGAAATATTTTTCATTTTATCAAAGAGATATTTACAAAAGGGAAAATCAGGCCTTATAGAAGAAATAAAAAAAAGTTAACACCTAGCTATTATCGGGGACATCCCCCTCGGTATCAACTTCTCCCCGAGCAGCTTGGTCAGGGGCATCTTCATCGGCGACCTCGCCACCATCTTCTCCACTACCATACCCGTTGCCATCATCGTCATCTGAAGAGACAAGCTGCCTAGCCTCGGCCTCGATCTCTTTGGCCCGAGCAATCTCTTCGGAAAGATCAACACCCCGAGATTGAACTTCCTCGAGGGTTTCCCTCCAGGATCGGCACTTAGCCAATTCATTATTCCCTTCCTCTCGATCGGAGGCCTCCCTCGGCTGGGCTTGAACTGACATGGCATCAGTCCGGTACTACGCTGTGGATTTGTTTGCTCTGGCGCTGATCTTTTCCATTTCAGCCTTGGCCTTGCCAAGTCCGACTTCGAGCTCTTCGATCTTTTTCGCCTGAGCAGAGCCCCTTTCTTTGAGGTCTAGGAGCTGGGCCTCCGCTGAAGATAACTTGGCCAAAGTTGTTTCCTTTTCAATGGCTAGGCCGTCCATATTGGGCTTCCACCGATCACAATCGGTCTTGACCTGATCGACCTCTGCCTAAAGGAGACCGATCTTCTCCACCTTCTGCTGCAACTGAGATTTTGAAGAACTACCCTTTGCAATCAGGTCGATCCCCTGCTGTATCAGCAAGGTAATTACTTGCTTATCCAGCTCAGTCTCTTCCTCATGCGCCTTGGCTAGCTCCGCTTGGAGGTTTTTTATGACCTCATCTTTTTGGCCGCAAAGACCCTTCAGAACGTTCATCTCTATCGAGACCCTCAAGAGTTCAGCTTCGCACTGATGAAGATCGAAGCAGAATTTAGCAGAAACCTGTACATAAGAAAAGAACACAGGTTAGAAAAAATAAAATATAAATGAGTATGACCGAAAGTCAACAAACACTTACCTTAGAGAAAAGGCGCTGGGCCTCCGCCATGAGGACCGAAGCATCAGAAATATAGAAGGCATCATCGACCCCCACGATGCAATCTAGAAAAGGATCAACAGCACTGGAGCCTCCGCCGATCTCGGAGTTTTTCAACTTTTAGGCATCCCTGATCACCCCTTCGGAAAAAACCGGCATGGAAGACGTTTGACCTATTGTCATGGCCCCGAGAAAATCGCTCGGAGTGCTCTGACCAACATTCCTGGTCTCTGAACTGGCCTTTCCCGGTGTAGAATTCGATGATCCAGATACCGCCTCGACCTCGGGAGATTTGGGGTTCACCCCCGACTTATTCTTCGAAGCCCTCTCTGTGGGTGTCACGACCCCAAACGTACATTAGTCGTGATCGAGCCTATCATGGTACTAGGCTAGCCGAACTACCGCGAAATAATATAAAGACCTTCTATTTCATTTAAACTGTGATTATAACATAAAAGTTTCTTGTTTACCATATCAAGCATTCAGAAGACTTAAAACAGTTAGAACATTGCCCCAAAATCTAGAGGTCAACCGTTATGAGCATCTATGATCAATCTATTTCCATACTGCATCCAGTCTAGGGACAGAAAGTAATAACATAATAAGAAGGGAGAAGGGGGTATGTTGTGGATGCCGAACAGCTACCTCAAATTCCCAACTCCGGCTCCAAGAGATAACGGAAGAAGCTAGCGCTCAGTCCCAACACCTGTATCTGCACACAGGGGTGCAGGGAGTAATGTCCAACTCAGTAGTAATGAAAGTAAATAATGTCTAAGGCGCTGAAACACGTAAAATAGTCATCAAAGCAAAGTAAAAGGGATCCATCTTTCAGAAACACAAATACGATATCTTGTAATCCTTTAGAAATTGATTTTCAGTAAAATCTCATTTGAAAGTGTACCTTTTCACAAGTTTCATAGAAATCAAGTGATTCAGTATATAAAATTTTACAGAGTTCATAAATAGCCTTTCAGGTGGAAACATGTATCATAACTACCCTTGGTATCACACTCAGCATGCCTCACAAACACTCAGTATCAGCCCCTTGGGATACCTTCACATTCACGCATGCCTCCCAAATCACTCGTCACTCGTCACTCGGCACTCGCACTCATTAGGTACCTACGCTCACTGGGGGTGTACAGACTCCGGAGGGGCTCCTACAGCCCAAGCGCTAATATCAAGCCATCTCGTGGCATAATCACTCAGGCTCTCGGCCTCTCACATATCATGACAATAGTAACATGATGCGGCATGCAACCCAATCCCATAATATCCTCACAACATAGTCCCTCGGCCACACTCAATCAGAAGTCACTCAAAAGGCCACTCAGGCTATCAATAAAACAGGGTACTCGACCCAAAATATCATTTTATATCACAAAATAGTGTAAATGAAACTGAGTTTCGAAATCAGTTAAACGAGATGTGACTGAGTGTAAAATCATAAGTTAACACAGTGAGGAAAAACATTAACAGACTCCAAGGGGTCTAAACAGGTCGGCACAAGGCCCCAAACATGGCGTACATCCCAAAATATAGTAATAGTCCTAAAATAGTGAATATCATACGAATTAGAATCAAGTGCGCAACTTAATAGTTGCCACTGAACGGACCAAGTCACAGTCCCCAAATAGTGCGCGCCACACACCCGTCATCTAAGCATGTGCGCCACTCGAATACAGTGATAAAATGTGAGGTCCGGGGTTTCATACCCTCAGGACGAGATTTACAGTCATTACTTACCTCAAACTGTACCAAAAACTACTCCGCAATGCTCTTGCCTCTCGAATCGGCCCCCAATTTCTCCGAATATAACCAAAACCAGATTAATATCATCAATATGTGCTGAGGAGACAAAACCCATTCGAAAATTATCAAGATTAAGCACAATTCCCGAAATTGGCCAAACCCGACCCTTGGGCCCACGTCTCGGAATTTGATAAAAATCACAAAACTAGAATCCTTATCCTTCCACTAGTCTACCCATATAAAATATATCAAAATCCAACCACAAATGACCCCTCAATTCCCCAATTTTAAAGTCTCCAATTCCTAAGCCCTACATCCCAAATTTAGTCACTAATTTTCCATAAATTCCACCCCTAATCAGTCAAATAACACCATAAAAATGAGTTTTAGGTCCAAAAATCTTACCTGCACGAAGTTCTCTTGATTTCCCTCTTCAAAACCCTCTCTCAAGCTCAAACCCGTATGAAAATGTTGATGAAATAACCCAAAATTCGTGAAGGTTGATATTTATACTTTCTTTCCAGTGAAACCGCATTTGCGGTCTTTTATCCACACTTGAGGACCAGCACTTGCGGTCCCAGATGCCCTTCTGCGGAATCCCACTTAAAATCGAACCTCGCATCTGCGGTCCATAAGCTCGCACCTGCGGTCCGCACCTGCGACCAAAGGTTCCGCATCTGCGAAAAAAGCTTAACCCCCCTCAAACTTCGCATCTACGGCTCCTGCGACCTCGCACCTGCGGCTCCCCCTTCCGCAGGTGCGAAAAACCAGAAAGTTTCACACTAGCAGTTCCAAATTACCAAAAATCATGTCGATAACCATCCGAACTCATCCCGAGGCCCTCAGGGCCTCAACCAAATGTACTAACAAAACATAAATGATCACCCGAACTTAGTTGAACCCTCGGAACACTTAAAATAACATCGAAACACCAAACCAACCCATGATTCAAGCCTAAGGATCTTCAAACTTCCGAAAATCATCGACGATGCCGAAACTAACCAAACCTCGTCCGAATGACCTAAATATTTGCACACACATCCAAAATGACACTACGAACATGTTCCAACTCGCGGAATTCCATTTCGACCCCGATAGCTAATTTTTCCACTGCTAACTGGAATTCGCCAAAAAATCAATTTCGCCAATTCAAGCCTAATTCTACTCCGGACATCCAAACCACATTCCAAACACACTCCTAAGTCCCATATCACCTAACGAAGCTATCCAAGCCATAAAATCCACATTCCGAGGTCGTTTACCCAATAGTCAACCTTCGGTTGACTTTTCTAACTATAAGGCTAACTTAAGAGACTAAGTATCTCATTTCTTACCACGACCACTCCGAACCCGAACCAACCGACCTGACACTACATACATAGGTTATGCAACATGTGATAAAGCATAAATAGGTGAAACGGGGCTAATACCACGCAACGACCGGGCATCAGTTCAGAATGTGTTGCAACCTCAATGGCTTTTCGAGGACGGGATAGCAACGCCGAGGAATTTTCTTCCTCCTCTTCCTCTTTCTGGTCCCTCAGCTTTTGGACCGTATCCACCGTGAGGCCAACCGTTTTTCTTCTCACCCTTCGAGGCTTGGGCTTAGAGACCTCGGATTGAGAGGTACTTTTCCTTTTTTTATCCTTTCCTGGCCCTGGGGCCGAGGATTCGGCTTCTCCATATTTTCTCGAGGACCTCAGGCGTCTTTGGTCAAACCTACATGAAACAGAGATTAACAATAAAAAAGGGGGATGGTAACTACGGAATACGCGAGAAAGAACCTTACCGTGGTTTTTGGCTTCCCACTTGCCTTTACAAAAATCCCTCCACACTCATCCAGCTCGAGTCGAGGTGGAGGCTAGCCTATGTATCCAATCTTCGAAGTCAGGCACCGCCTCAGGCATCTAGGCTTCGGCTGCAAAGTCAAAGAAAAACGTCAGGAAAAATCTACTAGGACACTGAACCAAAAGAACAAAGGACACTCATGACTGGATTTCCACTCCTCGGGGAACGACATCTTGTCTTCAGGTATTATGTCACAGGTCTCACCCGTATAAATCGGTTCATCCAGCCCCAATCTTTGTCTTCGTCGATACTAAAAAATAAAGCTTTATTCTCCAGACAGTTAAGTCTGATTAACCCTAGGTAAAGTCGGGGTCTGTACAGCCGTATAAGATAGTCCAATGTAAACTCCAATCCCCCGGCCTCGTTGGAGTACTGGAGCAGCATGATCACTACGCACCAAAGCGATGCGTGAAGTTGTCCAAGCGTAACCTCGTACCTCTAACAGAAGTCGAAGATCACGGGGTCGACGAGACCCAGTGTGAAGAGATAAGTATACACACTCAAGAACCCCTTCACATGAGTGGTAATGCTCTCTCCAAACGAAGGAATTTGCACCACCAACTCCGGGCCCCACCTGCAGTCTGCTTTCATGGCATCAACGTGGCCCCTGATGATTGAACACATGTACACTGACATGTGCTCGCATAGGCCCGGCATCGATGAGGGATTATCGACCTTGAAATCGATCCTGAGGATGAAAGAACCGGGTATGTATTCGTGAACGGCCGATTCTACCGGCGTTTTATCGCCGGCCGGTTGAGATGAAGAAGATGGAGCTTTCTCCTTTTGAGGTATTGTTTTGGAGGTCTTTTCCATTAGTATACGAGTTGAAATCAAAGGAAATAATATGAAGCCGATGGTTCCGGTAGGAGCATCGGCGTTTGATGAACGGCGGTGAGAAGGAAACAAAAGGGTTTGTGTGCTCAAAGGGTTGATATTAGAGCAAAGTAAAACTTTGAATCTATTATAGAGCTGATATTTATAGGTTCAAAATGGCGGTTCAGTGCCGCTTGTGTCCGACCAACGGCTGACATGCACTTATGGTTCTTGGGGACCGAACCAATGGGACGTTTCGGTCACATCTGTCGCCTACGTCATAAGAATGACGTTATGGTCGGGGTATGAAGAAAATCGAAGCTCAAATCGTTTCTTATCTTTTCATTCTAAGAAACGCGGGGACTATCTGTGTACGATAAAAATCAAACTCGTCTGAGCCTGAAGGTACGATGAGTATGTCTCGATTTCGAACAGGGTCGAAGTATGTTCAAGCTCAGCCAATAGGAGGGCTAAGATATCGAGGTCATACTGGATCGACACCACACTAACCGAATCACGAAATTGTATTGGTAAAAATAAGCTTCACACGTGTATTAATTATGATGACTGAGCAGTCCATGTGGAGCAATGGAAATATACAACTGGACGAGACTTCACAAAGAGGCACGAGACGAAGAGGAACGGAACAACATACCCACGAAACAATCAGGTATGGGAATCTCAAACTAATTGAGGAAATGAAGAGACACGGTCAAAATGAATCGAGACAGAATAAAAGGCAGATTCGAAGATCTTCAATCAATGAGCCATACGTTACATAGTCTTCACGCCACAGTTACGATTAATCATTGTAATGTTACATTAATGTCATTATTAGTCATTAATGCTCAATCACTAAAAAGAGTAGACGTTATATTAGGAAATTCCCTATATAAAGGAGTAAACTATAACTTGTAAGGACACGTTCGAACCACTATTGAAATATACTTACTTTTACGCATCTTTACTGCTTTTTATTTACAAATCTATTTGCAATTATTTCCATATTCTTTTGGTTATCAGAAACCCGTGTTCTTCTTAAAATAGCTTTGGCAGAGAATCTAATTCTTTGGTTAAACAGAAATAGCCGCGCTTAATCATCAATCCCGGCGACAATCTCGGAGCTGGTAGAGCTATTAACGGTTAACAATGCCAATCACATATTTTACTTCTGTAATTAGAATCATTCCTTACTTAGGTTAGGATTCCTCTACTATATAAAGTGGAACTCTATTCACTTGTAGGCATCATCATTGTTATCACCGCATTCAAACTCTCATTACGTTACTGAATACAAACACCCCTTTTATTTACTGTCAACTCTTGGTATCCAAGTTGTTCATATTATTATTGTTGTTCTAACTGTCAATCCAGATCGAGGTCATTAACTCGCAGTTGCACAGGTTCGGTCCATACCAATCGCTTGATTCATTTATTTATTTAGTCTTTTACCAATTAGCATTGAATTAACTCGCGTATCCTTATAACCACATTAGAAATTTAATTGTTACTCGTATTGCGAGGTAAACAGAATGATATCAACCATACGAAAACTCATATTCCTTCCGTTTCAATTTAAATGATATAATTTTCTTATTAGTCCGTTCAAAAAAGAATGGCATGTTTTTATATTTGGAAACAATTTTAACTTTAAATTTTTTTTTAATTAACTTTACCCTTTATGGCCACACCAATGTCATGGTCCCACAAAGTTTTTGCCCTTTAAACTTTTAGGACCACATGTTTCAAAAATCTTCTATTTTTTTAAAACTTTATATCACGTCAAACTACATCATCTAGCTTGTTTGGATGGTTGTTACACATTGTTTCATAATGTATCGTATCGTATTGTATTGTACTGTATCGTTTTATGAATACAATGTTTGGATAGATTGTATCGTTTTTTGTTGTTTCACGATATCACGCACCAACAATATAAAGTATAAACTTGCAATATTATAAAAAATAATTATGATACGGGGTAAATTTATTATATAAAAGGTAAGGTAAACGATAAAATAAAATAATTTAATAATAATGAAAGGTGAGATGAGAGAAAAAGACAAGATAACGACGCAACCACACCAAATCGGTCATTACATAAAGTGGCACATTTCGTCGTTACGTAACGACTGATTTAACGATACGATACAATAAAATTTTAGTAACAACCAAAATAAATATCGTATTTAAAGTAACAATACGATACATTACAATAGGTAACAACTATCCAAACAAGTTGTAGAAGTAAAACAGAGGGAGTACTAAAAAGTTATAAATTTATGGAGGCAACCATAGAGGCATAGAGAAACTTACAAATTCATACAGAAGACGACAATCATACAAAGCATACAACCCACAATATACTATGAATTTCGACCATAAAACCGATAAGACTTTGCACCTTCAAACATAAACTCTTAAACTCATACGGAAGAAAACAACCGTACAACCCAGAATATTCTACGAATTTCGACTCATAAACTTCTTCTTCAACTAACATTGAATTTTAAGATGGAAAAGCTTCAACAAAAAATTAAGCTAATACTTGAACGAAAAACTTGAAATCAGAAATATGAAGAGATGAATCAAATCTCTACTTCCTAGCTTTGATTTGAAAGTTGAAGCAATGTTGGTTCGAGAATATTATGCACCTCTAAGGGCGGCTCAAAAAACCTTTCCTTTAGTCCCCTAAATTTTGGTCCTCAAATATATTTTTTCTTGTGGATTTTCTATCTTATTTTCACTTAGATAATATTAAAGTTTATAGAAAAAGAATAAAAGTACAAAATTCTTATTAAAAAAATAGTGACCTGACACACTGAAACCAAATATCAGGTGGCGACTCTGAGTCATTTCTTTTGAACACAATCCTTTTGTCACTTTCAAATTTGAAAACCCTTTCAAACTTTACAAAATCTTTTTATTGTTTTTAAGAAGGTTTAGTGAAGTTTGTTTTTGAAAAAAGGGGTGTGACATCTCTGGCGACTCTGCTGGGGAGTTGCGGGTTCGAGCTAGTACTTGATCTTGTTTGCTTTTTAGGATATTCGGTTGAGGTTTTTATGCTTTTTATTTGCTTTGTTTGATCTTTTTTTTCTGTTTGCCTTTTTATTATTTGCTAGCTGCTTATATGTTTATAGTTTTTCCTTTATGTGTTACTGCTTTATAACTGTCATCATTTGCATAACCATGGGTATTCTTTCTGCAATAAGTCTCGTAGTACGCGTCGCGTACACGAAATCTTCTTCTAGTCACCCTTATTTTAGGAGGGGGAGCCGTCAGACGTATGGAGTGGGTGGAAAGCTTAAGCAGCCACCATCGACTATACGATCCCCCGCATTGCCTTGTTAGTGAACCCCAAACGTAGGTCAGCCTTTAGGTCATTTTATTTGCATCATATCATTTAGACCTAGTAGGGCTCGCTCCTAGGCACTGTGTCCCTTTATAGAAGGCCTATCCAAATTTTGTCAAAATGGGTTCATCGCCCTAAAGGACATTCAATCATCCCTTTGTGCTAAATGCTGCATCTTTAAGGGTAGAAAGGTCATTTGGCGGACTAATATTTGCGAAAGAAGGGTGAAAAATAAAGCAAGTGGAGCTCAGTTACATTTTTCTTTCACAATATTTTCAAGAAAAAGACAAAAAAAATGAAAATGAAAAATCCAAAAAGATTTTACACTTTCCCATAATTTTCCAAAAATCAAAAAAGAGAAAAAGAAAATCCAAAAAGATTTTACACTTTATCATCATTTTCCAAAAAATCAAAAAAAAAAAAAAAAAAAATTCAATTTGTTTACATGTTTCATCATTTTTCAAAAAGACAAAATATGTTTTTTCCATATTTGTGTTTCTTTTTAAAAATTATCTTCCGTATCCAATCTGCCCGAACTACGCAAACTTGATTCTCGTCTTTCGGAGCAGGATACGTAGGCAGCCCACATAGGGTCCGGTATTCTTAGTGAGTCTTAGGTCCTTGGCTTCGCGGGGTCGTAGCTAAATCTTGCATGTTTAGCCACATTTGGCCACATAGGTTATTTTTGCAAAATAAAGTTATTTTGTCAAAGTGGCTTGTTATCCAATGTCTAAGAGCTCTAAGTCTACAACAAGTTGTCATCTCCGTTTTAAGGTCCATTCCTATTGAATTTTCATGTCTAGCCACTTTTAGCCAAATCGACCATTCTTGCAAATAGGTCATTTTCGCAAAGGAGGTTTAGTGAACCATGTCTTATGATGTTGAGTTCACAACTAGGTGTCATATTACCTTAAGGCCCGTCCTTTCGAGTTTGAATCTTTAGCCACTTCTGGCCATTTCGGTCGTTTTTGCAAAATAGGTCATTTCTGCAAATTAATTTTGAGCCATGATTATTGGGAGTTTGAAGCCATATAAGCCTTAGTGGGGCATTTTCCATGTCTTTGAGGTCGCTTTTGTTGAGTTTTGCATTAATAGCCATCCTTGACTACATAAGTCATTTTGCAAAAATAGCCCAACCATGCCTTGCATGTATCCAATAGAAGGTGTCGTGGAGTCACATAGTGTCTTGAGTTTCTAATATATTTGGTCTTATTTTTTCCCATTCAGGTATGGAGCCCTTTGCTAGAGTTTGAGCATGACAGAAACCACAAGACAATTCTAATCAAGACTGTTGCATACACGAGCTGCCTGAGGAAACTTTTTATTTTTGTATAGTAGTATCGAGTCTGTCAGTTTGGTTAAGCTGGTCGAGTATTTTGTTATAGTACTTCATGTTTTGTATTTGAAAAACCAAAAAAAAGTTATAAATGGAAAATTCAAAAAGATTTTTATTTTTAGTTTATTTTGTCCATTATTTTTTTCAGAACTACGCTTGATCTGATTCATGCGGAACATGATATGTAGGCAACCTACATAGGGTTCGATCAAATCATTTTTAAAATTTAAAAAGAGAAAGAAAAAGAAGAAGTTGTGGGATGTGAATAATCAGAGAAGGAAGAGAGTGATAAGCAAAAGAAAAGAGTGGGGAAGATTGAAATGGGAAATTGGGATGATGCCATATGACTCTACGACCCTCAAAGCCATTTTAGAACCGTTAGTTGTTGCTAGGTGCATTGCACACAACGTGACATTTTTTCTGATAAATGCCCTAACGCTGACATGTTGGCTTTGTTTTGCTCCTCTTTAAGTGTTATCAATCTCAGGTAGGTGGTTAGTTTGTTGGCATCCTGGCAAGTCATCCCTACAACACTAGGTCAAAGCACCAGACAGTCATAACTACCAAAGAAATAGACACATGAGTTGTGGACCCGTCGAGGGAAATTTTTGAACCAGAATCGGAACTGAACATGGAGCTCCGAAGGGTAAAACATCTTATGGTAGAAATGTATCAGGCCTGGGTTAGGGGACACCCTCCACCTTCATTCCCTACCAGCTATGTAGAAAACCCTGCTTCCCTTCCACCACTGTCCCAAGCCCAAATGCCCAATACCCTTGACCTTTCCCCACAACACGCACCAGGCTTCACCCCTTACCACTCCTACCCCGGCACTTCGTCCCAGACTTTTCTAGCACCACCAACCAAAATAATTTCATACCCTGTTCGGACATCTGCTCCTATTTTTGTACCCCTTCCACAAGCTACCCTCCACCAATCCTCTAGTGAGCCCGCATTCCTAGCTCCAAATACCCAATACTATGCCCCGGAACCTACCTCCAAGGTCTCAGATCCATACTCTTATGCTCCCCATTTTGAGCCTCCCGGTGAAACTGAAAAGCTTGCGAAGACATTGGGGCATAATGAGATATCCAAAGTTTAACTTATATGATGGGCAGGGAGATCCAGTAGCCCATCTGAAGGTTTATTGCAGTGAAATGAGGAGTGTTGGCGGGAATGATGAATTGTTGATGGCGTATTTCAGTGAGAGTTTGAGTGGAGAAGCCTTGGAGTGGTATACTCGTCAGGATGTTAGTAAGTGGCATGCATGGGATGATATGGCTCAAGATTTTGTTCGGCACTATTAGTACAATGTAGACATTATTCCTGACTGCTCCTCCTTATCTCAGATAGAAAAGAAACCTGAGGGAAGTTTTGGGGAGTTTTGGCTCAGATGGAACGAACAAGTTGCTCAGGTCAGTCCTCCTATTGATAGAAAAGATGTTGTTCAGCCCCTCCAATGACAGGATCCAGTGAGCATTCCTACTAAACGCTTTCAGCCTCGACCCCAACCCCAAACCTATCCCCGAGCTCCCCATAATCCACCTCAGTATTATCCTTCGTACAATGCCCGGTGATCTGTCTAACCACTAAGACGCTCTAGAAGGCGAGCACCAGCACCGCAAAATCTCCACCAGCTTCCACAAAATTTTCAAGTGCCCTATAACTCACATCCAAGCCAGGGGCATAGAGGGGAACAAAGGTCAAAAGATAATTTTACACCAATAGGTGAGTCCTATGCAGCTTGTTTGAGAAATTAAAGCATTATGACATGATTGCACCTATTCCTCCAAATCATGTGGACCCACGTGCAAGAATCTTTGACCCTTCTAAGAGGTGTGAATACCATTCCAATGCCCAGGGGCACGATGTTGAAAGCTGTCGGGATTTGAAAAGAGAAATAGAAAGCATGATCCAGGAAAAATTGATTGTGGTCGAAGGAAGTAATACCCCAAGTGTCACACATAATCCTCTACAGGTACATGACAATGCACAAATTATTGGGACGCTTTGCAATGACGAAAGGTTGGTCGAAGGAGTCAATGAGCCACCTAGTGAAAATAATGTGATTGAAATTGGTGAAGATCCCAGTAATTGTGATGTGGAACGCAGTGGCTAAGATGTCGACCTTGGTGATTGGAAAGACACTCCTTTCTTGGCGGAGTTTTGGTGGTTTATTTTGTTGTCATTTCTGTTGTCCGGGTTATTTCAGGGTTGTAATCCAAATATGGTCTTGTGGCTCAAAACCTTCTTCTTCTCATTTTTCCTAGTTCGTTTAGTTGTAATAACTCGTCTAATGTTATCTAGGATTTTTATAGGGTTGTAACCCATGTCTATTTTTCTTGTTTTGTTCAAACCCTTTCACCGTCTGTCTAATGCAATCTCCTGTTTTTTGTTAGTTCTAGTCAGCTATTTGTTTAGGTCTCTTTTTCTTTTATAGTTCTTTTCATTCTAACTCTAGTGACATGACATGCACACATAATTCTCAGCCTGGTTTTGAAAGTTAGTTTAATCATGAAGCAATGACACATTCTTGAATATGATAAAAAGATGCATTTGAGGAAACAAGTAAAGATTCACGCATTCTAAGATAAACTGAAGCTTGAATTGAGTGAAACTGAGGCAGTTAGCCTGGGAAATAAAGAGGTTGATGAAAGCATACAAAAAGGAATGTCTCTCGAGCAGTTTGAGGTAGATCAGTCAGTGTTGAAATGCATTCTTCCACATCAAGATAAGGTTGAGTCAAGTCTTCTTTGAACTGGCAAGGGTTATTCATTGGAACAAAAATATTGCTCGTCGGCACTTTCTGTTTGTGTTGATGCCCTCAATAGATACTATGTATGATTTCTTTGCTTATCTTCAATTGCATGCTTATACTTGGAATTTTTAAAGTTTGGTATGACAAAGGCATTTTATTCTGCTATCCAAACACTTTTATCTTTTGTTACCTATTTTGAGCCTAATTTGTTTTGTTTTATACCCCTCTTTTGGAATCAGAAGTAGAGTTAGGAACTAGAAAAAGAAAAAGAGAAAGAAGAAAAAGGAAAGAAAAGAAAAAGAGAAAAGGAAAAAAAAAAGGAAAAAAGAGAAAAAGAAAGAAAAACAACAAAATAATCCAACTTCAAGTTGGAACTACGTTCGACCTGATTCCTTTTTTGGATACGTAGGCAGCCTCACTCTGAGGTTCGGTCCCATTAAAACAAAAATCCAAAAAAATCAAAAAGAAAAAAAATCAAAAAAGAATTCCCTAGACCAAGAAACTGGGGCAGAAGTTTTAACTTTGGCCAAAAGATCTGATCCCAAAAGTTGTAATTTTGAACCCTTTCATCTTAAATTATTTGAGCCTTCATGCCACCCTTTCTTTCCAACCCTGTCCAAAAGCCTACATTACGATCCAAAGAAAGACATTCCGATCAATCTTTGAGGATGCCAAATCAAGTGTGGTGAAAGTATGATCTTCTTGCATCATGGATAATACCTTATTCTCAGCACAACGAGAAAAAATAATAAATTGAGAGAGTATTATCGGTGAAAACCCGCATAGGCACCGTAAGGCAACGGTGAGTTGAGAAAAAGAGCAAAATGAGAGAGGCTTGATGGTGAAAACCCTTCGGGGCACAACAAGTCGAATAAGGATTGTGAATCAGATAGAATGATCGGAGCATTGAAGCCCAGTTTCACGGCACAGAGGTATAACAAGAGTAGAACATTAGACTTGCTTGACAGATTAGGCTGGTCAATCCAAAAATGCATGTCATAGTCATTAGAGCTGGTGTCCATATGTGATAAGTTTCTACTTGGTAATTTTCTCGTTTGATATCATCTCTTTCCATTGTCCCCTACTCGGTTCCTCTTGATTTGTTCAATTCCTCCTTTTGAGTCCATTCGGTCCAAACAAGTGAGATGACTTCAAAGTTTGCTACCAGCTTTCCAATTGCACAGAGCGGTATCTGGCTAGCACATCAAAGCGACATAATTCAGGAAACAACAATATGCGCATTGATTTGATAATGATCGGTGTGCTTTGGGATTCATGTGAAATGTAAAGGTTTGGTAAATGTCAATTCATGAGTAATACATCAGGTATAAGGTATTGGGCTTGAACTGATCAGAGGTGTTTTCATTGATAAGGGTTGACAGATAAAATGGTTAACCAATAACAAGCAAGGTCTTCCAAATGGATATCAAAGTTATCATGGCAAGTGAAGGAGCAAAAGCCCTCAAGGTCAAGGCCACAAGCTAACCACCATGTTTAAACTAGAGGTGTTAATCTAGCCGGGCTGACCCGCTAACAACCCGGTTCAACCCGGGTCAGCCCGGTCCAGCCTGTTACTGTAGATAATAGGGCGGGTTGGGACGGGTTGGGCGGGGGGCGGGTTTGTAACGTCTAACTTTTTTTAACGGGTCACCGAACCCACTACAACCCGTTAAGCCCTTAACGAGTTCTTAACGGGCTACAGCCCGCTTCAGCTCGTTAACTCGAAATATATATTTTTTAAATCTGACCGTTGCCAACTTAATTTTAAAAAAATATATATATATATAAGCCCGACCCGCCCGAGCCCGTTAAGCCCGAACCCGTACGGTCCCTATAGAACCCGAAAAATGCCAGCCCGCCACCAGCTCGTTAACCCCAGCCCGATAATAACCCGCCCCGAAACTGAACGGGCTAATATTTTTTGTGTCCAACCCGTCCCAGCCCGCCCGATAAACACCTCTAGTTTAAACTCACAAGTTTTTCTTTGTCTGAAACAGGGATGAAGGCTCTGTTAACATCAAAGCTTGAATTCTTCAGGTGTAATGCGCCAATTCTGCTTATACAAAGGTTATTGAGAAGATCAAATATCACCCCTAGGAGATGCACTTCCTAATCTGGGTCTTTCAAATATATTTTTGTTCAGGAGATGCACTTCCTAATTTGAGATTTTACCCCTAGGATACGCACTTCCTAGTCTTGGGTCATTTAAGTTTTATTCCTAGGAGACACACTTCCTAATTTTTGGTCATTTAAGTTTCATCCCTAGGAGACGCATTTCCTAGTTTGAGTCGTTTGAGTTCACCCCTAGGAGACACACTTCCTAGTCTGGGTCATTCATGTTATATTTTTATTCTAGGAGACGCACTTCCTAGCTTGGTTCATTTAGGTTTCACCCATAGGAGACGCGCTTCCTAGTCTGAGTTTTTCAGGTTATACTGTTTAGGAGACGTACATCCTAAAGTGAGATTTTACCCTAGGAGACGCACTTCTTAGTTTTGGTTTATTCAAGTTTTACCCCTAGGAGACGCACTTCTTAGTTTTGGTTCATTCAAGTTTTACCCCTAGGAGACACACTTCCTAGTTTGAGTCATTCAAGTTTTACCCCTAGGAGACGCACTTCCTAGTTTTGGGTCATTTAAGTTAATTTCTAGGAGACGCACTTCCTAGTTTGAGTCATTGGAGTTTTACCCCTAGGAGACGCACTTCTCAGTATGGGTCTTTCAAGTCATATTTTGTTTAGGAGACACACTTCCTAAATTGAAATTTCACCCCTAGGAGACAAACTTTCTAGCTTGGTTCATTTAAGTTTCACCCCTAGGAGACGCACTTCCTAGTCTGGGTCTTTCAAGTCATATTTTGTTTAGGAGACGCACTTCCTAAATTGAAATTTCATCCCTAGGAGACGCACTTCCTAGTTTGAGTCATTTAAGTTCATTCCTAGGAGACGCACTTCCTAGTGTGAGTCATTTAAGTTTTGCCCCTAGGAGACGCACTTCCTAGTCTGGGTCATTCAGGTTATATTTTTGTTCTAGGAGACGCACTTCCTAGTTCGAGTCATTGAAGTTTCACCCTTAGGAGACGCACTTCCTAGTCTGGGCTTTCAGGTTTTGTTTGAGATACGCACTTCCTAAATTGAGCATTAACCCTTAGGAGACGCACTTCCCAGTTTGGTTCGTTTAAATTCATCTCTAGGAGATGCACATCCTAGTTGAAATTTTACCCGTTAGGAGACGCACTTCCTAGTATGGGTCTTTTAGGTTATGTTTTTGTTTTAGGAGACGCACTTCCTAAATTGAGATTTTACCCCTAGGAGACGCACTTCCTAGTTTTGGGTCATTTAAGTTCATTCGTAGGAGACACACTTCCTAGTTTGAGTCATTGAAGTTTCACCCCCTAGGAGATGCACTTCCTAGTCTGGGTTTTTCAGAATATACTTTTAGGATATGCACTTCCTAAATTGAAAATTTCCCCCTAGGAGACGCACTTCCTAGTTTGGGTCTTTCAGGTTTTACTCTTAGCAGACGCATTTGCTAGTCAAACATTCTTTGTTTTTGCTCATAGGAGACGCACATCCTAGTCGATTCTTTAGTTTGTTCTCATCATTGCATCAGTAACATAAGTGGTTTACAGTTTTGCTAACAACTCACAAGTCTCCCGAGTGCAAATTGGGGCAGAAAATTTTGTTTTGTTGTTTTGATTGCAGGCATCCACCTGGAGAACGAGGGAAGATATTTCAGAATTCATTTTAGAGTCATTTCAAGTTGCAAGTCAGTAGCAGGCGCTCACCTGGAGAACGAGGGAAGTCATTTCAAAATGCAATTTAGGTTAAAAGTAGCAGAAGCTCGCGGCAAGAATGCGAGTCGACAGTAGATGACCAACAGAGTCTTAATCTAGAATAAAAGAAGAAGAAAAATATACAAAAAAAATGAGGTATCCAAAATGCAGAAGCGGATGCAAGATGTGGATTGCTCAAGACATAACTGA
Organism: Nicotiana undulata; assembly: GCA_005239495.1. NCBI lineage: Eukaryota > Viridiplantae > Streptophyta > Magnoliopsida > Solanales > Solanaceae > Nicotiana > Nicotiana undulata. The sequence goes on from ML247738.1 coordinate 41,256, forward strand.
GTCACAAGCTTTGCATGTCCCGTCGTGCTCCGGAGAAGCCGCGGAAGAATAAATCAGCACCTGCAACTAGCAAGCGCCAAGGTTCAAATCTAAAGTCTGTATGAAGACCATTCAAGACTCAAGATCAAGCTTCAGAAGACTTATAGATAAGAATCTTGTAACTCATAGTTGACATGTTTAGTTAGTCTTTTTTATTTTTTATTTTGATGTAATAACAGGGCCGCAGACCGGAACCTCGACGGAACGAAACCTCAATCGGCTCTCCACATCGGTATACTCCATCACTCTTCCTACTTCTGAACTACACGTGGCCTGATTCCTTTATAGCCAAGGATATGTAGGCAGCTCAGACACCAGAGCTCGGTCACATTCTCCTTTCTTTTTGTTTAGGTCTCTCTAAATAAGGGTCGGGTCAAAAAACCTGTCTAGTCGTTCTTTGTCTGAAAACTCTCCGTGTTTCCAGTCAAAGAGGGGTAACTGTAGACGTGTAATTTTTGACCCTCCCCAAATTTTATACATTTTAGCGTCTAAATATTTAGTTTAGGTCTAGTATCTCTATTTTAACTAGTTTTGACACCTTTATTTAATTTTATCACAAAACGAAAATTATAAAAATATTTTCACTTTGTTTTCAAGAATATCAGTATTTTTAATAGTAATATTATTTGAATTTTTGCGATGATTTTAATTTAATCTTCACTCTCATCTTGAAACTCAGCCGCCTAAACTTCATCTTCTCTAAAACCCACCAGCTGCCTCAAACACAAGTGAAGAAGAGTAGCAACACTAGTAAAAGTCGCAGAGTTTTCAATATCTGTAAAGACATTTATTAAAAAAGATATATCTGATATTGAGAGTTTAATTACTGATAATTGGAAAATTAGCATTTCAATGCATCTTTGTTTTTTCCTTTCAAGAATCTCAAAGCTCTTCTCCTTTGTGGACATTCTATTGGATTGAGAATGGAGGTTTTGAAAAACTAAAACAACTAACAAAACCGGAAAAAGCTCTAGAAGACGTGAGCAATCATATGTGATCGTTGATCCTAGTGAGAATTTCTAGTCCCGCTTCCGTCCGAGGTGCTGCGCAAAGATCCAGTCCGAGCTCATCCATCTTGTCAGGTTTTTGTGTGGAAAATATTGATTGAGTTTCATTCCTAACTTTCTCTGTTTATTACATTTCTTGTCTGGCATATGATTTTTGGGTGATGTGATTAAGTTGATGAATGTTAGGATAAACCTGAATATTTGTTTAATTGATTATTAAAAAGATATTAGTAGTATTTTGAATTCACTTTAGTGGGCAGAGATGGGGTTATTCATTGTTAAACAAAGTTTAGTTAATGAAAATACGTCTTATCATAGGCTATAATGATAAATGGGCCGTGGGAGTCTGTCAGGTTCAAAGAACAAGAACAGATTTGAACTTTCTAAGGCAAAATAGTTACGTCAGAGAACTAAAAGATTTTAATAATTTGAGCTTTAAATGATTCCTGTTAGTTCTTTATTTTGTTATAGTAATTTAATCGCTAGGAGCATGCTTAGGCCGACCACACCTAGGTAGGCAAGTTTTAGGACTTTATGTTGTAGTCGAGGTTCGAGGTTATCCCCTTTAGTTTATTATCTTGTGCGGGCAATGTCCCGAGTGTCTTGTATATATATATATTATTCGGGGAATGCCCCGAAGAACTTTGTAAATATTTTGGAGGCCTTGACGAGCATTGGAGAATTCATAGTATAGGTTAGTTTAGAATTTTTCATTTATTTCCCCTTTTTCCATTCTCTTTTATTAGGTGGGGACGACCTCGAGCCTCTTTTAATTGTTTATTTTCTTTTTGTGTTTTTCTACCTCAATCTGAGTATTTTTTGAAAGCTAACTTGATCATGTATGCAACCGTATTTGTTACGGGACTCAGGGAATGCCTAACACCTTCTCCCTGAGTCAAATGAACCCCCTTACCCGAATCTCCAGTGCGGACTTAGTTTGGAGTCCGAAGTGTAGGAAAATTATTCTAAAATAAATGGTGACCTGACACACCGAAACCAAATGTCAAGTGGTGACTTTGAGTCATTCCTTTTGAACACAATCTTTTTGTCACTTTCAAATTTGAAAACCCTTTTAAACTTTACAAAATTTTTATTGTTTTTAAGAAGGTTTAGTGAAGTTTGTTTTTGAAAAAAGGGGCGTGACACTAAGTTTTCAATCATCAATAGTATAATCCGAAAATAAAAAAATACTTTATTTCATAAGGTGAATAACTCGTTTTAAACTACTGAAAGTCTGTCCCATCTACAATATTAATTTTTGATCGGTAATAACCTATTATTACATGTGATTTCTTAATTAATTAGATTACATTGTATGTTAACTTAAAGTTATGTACAAATTGTCAATGTCATAGATTAATGCCTAATTTAAAAAAGTTCATTGAAGAAAAGAAATAGAGGCAAAAGAATTAAGAACATATAGCAAAATATATTTATGAAAATGATAAATCTATATATAACAGGAAAAGAAAAACACATTAGAATCTCACTTTGATATCGGATAAAATCACGACTCAAAGTTATTGCAATTGTAGAGTATATATATACAACAAAAATATATATATCAAAATTTCTATGTATTATTTGGAAAAAAATCACTACTTTAACTTATACAACATAAACCTAAAGATGACAAAATCAAAGACCATTAATGAGAATTGTGATATACGTTTTACTTTGATCTTCATCTCGTTATTTGACACTCCCTCTTACGCATTCTTCTTAAGATTCACACATGTATGGAATATCTTCGTGCATTTACCTTGAATAAAAAATAAAGAATAGAAAGTATACCACCTCTTAGTATAATTTTTCATTTCCACCACAACCTTTGACATAGAAATAGCTCAAACCATTATAAGCAAAATATAAAGTTAATATCAATCATATTTGTTCAAAACATAGAAGTCCTTTTTTTATAGGTACATATGGAGGAACATATAATAAATAGTCATAAACTTACACATTAAATATGAAAGGCATGAGAATTATTGAGATTATTAAAACTATAGGTTATGAAGATAAAGAGGTGTGAGTTATGAAGATAGAATTTTTAATATAAAATATAAAAAAAAAAGATGAAAAACCCAATAAAAGGAGAAAAAAGATAAATGTGTTTCTTGGCTTAAGAGGTGCTATCTCATTTTTCTATTGCCCACTTTTATAATATATATAGATTTGTATGTCCAGTGATAGGTTAGACATGCAAATAGCATAGTCTCGACATACAAAGTACATTATTGTTATTTATCCAATCAAAATCAACTCTAACTCTAAAGGATATTCACAATCACTTGCAACAAACACTCTATTCAAACAAAAAAGATATTTTGCAAAATTCAATTTTCGAATTCAGAGGTTTGAAGCTTTTTACTAACTGTAAATAAAGCGGATGCAGGGTGGTGGTTATGAGTTTAGTTGAACTCATAATTTTCGATGCTGAGTAAAAATTTATGTATAAAAATTTATTAAAATTAGAAAAATAATAAATTTAAACTCATAACTTTAAAAATATAATGAGTTCAATATTAAAAATCTTAAAAACTAAACCTATAGAATTTAAATCAGTATGTACTTCAAATGAAAGTACAAGTCTGAAACACCACGACATGATTATCACGCACAAAGACGAATATGTAAGGCAGCAAGCCGACAACAAGAACATTGCATAAAGAGTCCGGAATCCTTCTTTTATCATAATTTTATAGTATATAAATAGAGTAATGTATACACAATATAATTTTTTAAAGAACCTAAAGAAAAGTGTTAAGTATTTATCTAAATCTAAATAAAAATTCCTATTAATAATAATTTCAGTTTCTTTAGACAGGTGGATTTCGAAATTGACCCAATATGTGATGGATTTGGGAGAAATTCAAAAATAGTCAAGTTTTCAAGTGGTCATTCAAAAATAGCCATAATTTTCAAAGTAATCGAAATTTAGTCATTTTTCATGTAAAAATAAATCTGAACAAAAATAATGTTCAAAATCCGAAAAATACTCCAATATATTATACTAAAGTTCCAGCATAAGTATACTGAAACTCCAATATATTATATTGGAGTTCCACTAAAGTATATCAGTCCAATATATTATACTGTAAGTTCATACACAGGTGCTCGAATCTCCAATATATTATGCTGGAACTTTCCGCGTGTTGGAGTTCCAGCATAATATGCTGGAAGTTCATACATAGGTGCACTGAACTCTAGTATATTATACTGGATCGGTCTCTATTGCAACAAAATAATGGCTATTTTTTAATGACTTAGCAAACACTGACTATTTTCGAATGACTAGTCCGAAAACTGGCTAGCGTGCTATTTTTACAATTGATTTGGGTCATGTTTTGGGCTGGTTTCACATGACCCATGAGAGGCATCCTCATTTAGGATTGAAGAACCGACCCGTTTCAGAGTCTCAACGTCGGCGATTTGCTTCTGATCTAGTCTCTCCGGCGAATTCAATATCTTTTTTTCCCGGTGATGTAAGTTTCCAATCTTTCTCATATTCACTCGTAATCAAGTCATAATATTAAAAAATAAATTTCTATTCGCGAACTTATATGTGTTCCCTGCAGATTGGCGGATGAATCAAAATACATAAATGGAATTTAGGAACAAATTTTCTGGTTTTCTATGAATCAACGAACTGAAATTACAAATTAGTAATTGAAATTGAAATCTAATACTTTAACCTAGAAACTCCTTCCTGTATATATTGGTTTGAATATTACACTATTTTCATTATACTTGTAATTTTGAATATTACACTATTTTCATTATATTTGTAATTTTGAATATTACAGTATCCTTTTAGAATTATTTGGTTGAACCTTTGGGTCAATGATACAGCAGGAAACTCAGTCATATGGTGTTGGCAGAGCTGAGTTACAAGTTTGACAATAGAATATTATGAAATGGAGTTCAGCGTTTTGTTTTGGGTTAATAATTTTTGCTTTGATACACTTAGGCTACTATCATAATCTAACTTATGTGCCATAATAACTGCAGATGGGAGAACTGCAGGTGGAAAGGCATGTTGCGTACATTTTAACAGTTGAAAAGGTACTCATCTTGTTTCACATCTACTTATTCTTTTTCCTTTTCATCTTATACTATATCTGTTATTGTATTACTTGTTCACCGGAAAGTTTCCATCTGCATCATGTGGCTGGTAGTATCTGCTTCTTATGATCATATTTGTGTGGCACTGCTCAAACATACTACTGGAAGACAAATAATCTCTTAATAAAATAGGCAAAAGTTAATTGGAATTCGAAACAATTAATTCATGTTGTAGAGCCTAAAGTTTGTCCAAGATATTTGGTTTATGTTAAAGTAGTACTAATATCATTTCATGGCTTTTCTCCTCAAATATTATATTAGTTGTAACTTGTGACTCATCTTTGAGTTCCAGTAGTGTTTGGAGTAGACGTCTACGTGATAGTTAGTAAGCACATAGAATTCCCATTAACTCTAGGAGAAATCAATCTCCTAACTTCATAAATGTGGCGTGACATGCAAGTATTTTACGTTTAAGATGAGTCAAATAGTTAATAATTGATTTTTTGTGGATCTGTTGCTTACTGTATCTCTATATAAGTATGTATGATATTATTTTTATTTCTAAAATGTGCTCATACAACTTCAGAGGAAAGATGATTTTGAATCTGTGGTGATGGAGCATCTGAGGTTAAATGGGGCATACTGGGGATTGACAACTCTTGATATTTTGGGAAAGCTTGATGCTGTGGATAAAGATGAAGTTATTTCATGGGTCATGCAGTGCCAACATGAATCCGGTGTGTTTTCTTGCACTTTATTTTGTTTTGTGACAGTAAATTTTTGGGCCTATTTCCAACTTTACTGTCATACTTTACTGCAGCTAGTCTGCCAGCTGCTCTTTAAAGGATGCCTGTCTTTTTTTTTGTTCTTTTTCTCTCCCTGTTGGATTAAGTTACTCTACATGATCTTTATGTAAAAGTTCACTTCTCCATTTGTCTAATATGCAGGCGGATTTGGTGGTAACATTGGACATGATCCGCATATGCTGTATACACTTAGTGCTATTCAAGTCTTAGCCCTATTTGATAAACTACATGTTCTTGACATTGATAAGGTGTCAAGCTGTATCCTTCATCATGTCCGTAATTGCAGCTGAATTTCCGTCCATGGATCTCCTTAGATCTCATCTATATGTATGAACCTGTAGCACTAATAGCATTGATTTCTTTTGCCGATAACTTAGAAACCAATATTTGGATATGTTTGGCTCGTTTGGTGGGATTGCTCTTTGATACCTAAAATATGGTGAAACTGTCGTAGAAGGCACTCATCAGTTGATTAATATTAATTAATTAATTGGCATTGAGTCCATTAGACACCAATTGAGAGTCCTGTGTAACCAAGGATAAGCTTGACTTTTTCGGCCAGATATTGCAGGCCTGCAAAATGAAGATGGATCCTTTTCTGGTGATATGTGGGGTGAAGTTGATACACGGTAATAGCTGCTCATTTGTTTACTGTCTACGTATTTCAGCATGCTTCAGTGCCCCCCCCTAAATCTTTCTTATTCTAGCGGGGATTAGCTATAATTTTAGATATTCGTTGTTGGAAACTAATATTAGCAGTCAATCTTTTAGGTTCTCTTACATTGCAATCTGTTCTCTAGCACTGCTGCGCCAGTTGGATAAAATTGATGTTGGAAAAGCAGTGAAATATATTGTAAGTTGCAAGAATGTGGATGGTGGATTTGGATGCACACCTGGAGCAGAATCTCATGCTGGGCAAAGTACGTTGAACAAAGAAATGATGAATTTTACCATACTTCCGATAGTTGTTTGAACTAAAACACAAACAAGAGCCCCTATCTTATTTGAGTTTTTTAATTTTGTTTCTATTCCACAGACGCAATTTTTTTGCAAGATTTCCACATTTCATGTTCCACTTAAGGGTTCTACTCCTAAGTCATTGTGATTAGTGTCCCATAATAGCGCGCTATCATTTTATATCTAGATCAACAACCAAGACAATAAGCTCTTCTACCAGAAACCAGGATTAGTTGGCAATAAGTAAAGCGATAAAACCATCAGTAGAAGGTACTGGTGTTGCATGATATTTCAAGTGGTCAAAAGATTTGAAATAGTCACGAGCAATGGATAGAGCAATATGACTCTTTATGTTCATTATCTGCTTTTGATGAACGTTCAATCGAGATAAATTGTCCGTTTGTAGGTCCTAGATTGGTGAAACAACTGATGTAAAAAAGTGAGAATGAAATAAAAATCCTTCTATTTTGCTTGTCTCTTCTTTTGCATGGAACGAGTAGGGTTTGCTGGAGGATTTAGTTTTTCTGTAGTAAAGTCTTTTTCTTTAATCAGTCAATCTATATGACATTTAGTTAAAAGCCATATTATTGGTGAAAAGTTAGAGGGAGGGATCAATGTTTCGGCTATTTGTTGGTTTTTAAGCTCTTTGTGTCACATCTAGTTTCCGTCTTTCGCTAGTCTTCTTATCATATATAAGTCACTTTTTGCTGCATTATTGGACTGCAATCATTACTATGCCTCTTCATTGCAGTTTTCTGTTGTGTGGGAGCTCTTGCAATAACTGGTTCTCTGCATCATGTTGATAAGGACCTCCTTGGTTGGTGGCTGTGCGAAAGACAAGTTAAATCTGGAGGTCTAAATGGGCGTCCCGAGAAGCTTCCTGATGTTAGTTACTCTTGCTAAATGGAAATTTCTATTTGCATGTCACTTGAGCTTTATTGATATTCCTATTGTTTCCTCTCAGGTCTGCTACTCTTGGTGGGTTCTTTCCAGCTTAATCATGATTGACAGAGTGCATTGGATCGACAAGGAGAAGCTTGCAAAATTTATTTTGGACTGTCAGGTTACATCTGAATTTGACCAGTTCTTTTAGTTGAATCCAGTGTTGTCAAGGCTCATTTAAGGCGCTCAGCCCTGAAGCTCAGAAAAACTCGAGGAGGGCACTACGCGTCGCTTAAGTTGCGCTTCACTCAGTTCACTGTAGGCAAGGCACTAATGTGCCTCATTGCCCAGGAGTTCTATCTTGAAATGAGCAGTACTAAACAACAAATATAATCGGCAATAAGTGTATTAGTGTTAAGGAAAACATTATGAATGAAGTTGTTATTTTTTTCTTGGATTACATATATTTTTATCTTTTTCCTCATTGCGCCTTTTTTTAAAACTAAAACCCATACTTTAAGGGTGCTTTGCGCTTAAAGCCTCAATAGACCTAGAGCGATTTTTAGAGCTTTTCGCCTTTGACAACACTACTTGAATCTTGGCCATAGATATCATATTTTCATGTAATTGTACAACTCCATCATCAACTTATACAACTCCTTCGTGAATGTAGGATAAAGAGAAGGGTGGAATTTCAGATAGGCCAGATGATGCGGTTGATGTCTTCCACACTTACTTTGGAGTCGCTGGTAAGAGTTAGTTGACCATGCTGATTGCAAAATGCTTAGCGTATTTATCTGTAATGACGTGGTGGACATCATGCTTTTGAGCATGCTTAACTTCATATCTGATGAGAATTGAAAGATGGAAGCTTGGAAGTCCTATTTAGAATATAAAAAGCTGATCTAAAACATTTGTCAGTTACATGATGTATTGTGGTATACGAGTCATTACCTGTAAGATTCTGAGCTAACAATGGTATTCATAATAAGCCATTCACATTAACTTGAGCCATGATGCCAACCTTTCTGACTACTAATGTGGTATCTTGGAATAACACCCAACATGCGTGTGTTAGCCATGAACTTGATTAATGATCATGAGTTTACAAACACGCCCGCCATGGGTGCATTAGAAATTCAATCAATGATGCCAACCTTTCTGGTGGAGGGGTGGCGAGGTTAGGAATATGATGTGCATCACATGTTTGTTTCTAAAACAGATTGCAATGCGTGACTCCTTCTACATCCAAGATAATTTCAGATGGTATAAATATATGTTAAAAGGCAAGTGAGGAATAGTAAGACAGATTTATTAAGTGAACTCTTTTTGATCCATTTGATTTAATGTTTTAACTGCATTACTAATTTTGTTATTGAATGAGCTTCTTTATACTGCCGAGACATATTCATAGAGACAGTACATGCATAGTTGTCAACTGTTTTTATACTGGTTCCCTTTATTATGAAGCAGTATTTTACTCTTGGCTTCCATAATTTTCTATTCATTAAAGCAAAAGGCTTTGTAAGTAATAAAACTAGAAGCAAATTTTATAGGGAAGATATTTGTGGAAACTTTTTCTAACAGCTACTTCTGTTCTTTCCAATTGTCGGCAATGGCTAAATTTGACTTTTCTGACCTCAATTGTTATAACTTACTCCTTTATATTTTCTGCACTGCAGGGCTTTCACTTCTTGAATATCCAGGGCTGAAACCTATAGATCCTGCTTATGCCTTGCCTGTTAGTGTTGTAAATAAAGTTATCCTTGGGAAATAATGCAACTTGCTTGATACCGGTGTTATTTGCTTTTGATATGAGAGTACCAAAAATTTGTCATTTGGAGAAGGTGATTGGTGTTACTAAGAACTGAAGCATTTGTTTTCATCGCCGGTGCTGGATTTACGTTCCTATACCCTATGCTGCGCAGATTGGTCTTGTCTCTTTCTTGTTCCGGTGAAAGTCAGAGAAACAGTTTAATATACATGATGTCGTCTCCATTTACATACTTTCGTGTCTTTGCGGGCTCTTGATTGCATTCTTGTGTCTTGTTTTGTATATCATCGTGTATTTCCGTGGTGCTACTTTCAGCCTTGAACAGTAAGTTATCGCAGAGTTGCTAGGCCTTCGTATGTTAAACGCATAAGCTGATAAGAGTATAAAATCTTTGTTCAACATGGTCTATAGTTCCTGTCAGTTAATATTCCTAGAAAAAATTAATGTTAAGTAATTTGGGAATGGAAAGAGCAAGCATTTCATAACTGGAAATTAGACTGTTGGTTACCTTATTTTCTCTGAAATGACATTAGAATTTTCTTGCTCATCTCTTTAAAATATTTGGAAAGTGGGATGCTTTCAGCTTTTATTTAAACAACTCGATGTCCAAATTTGAACTATCTGTTGCTCGTGCATCCTATTTTTTGAGTTTAACAGTGTTGGCAATCTAGAATTTGATATAGCAAGGAGCTGAACATGGGAGAATACACATTCCTGGAAAAGAAAGTGTGTCAAAGGATGTGCCTCAAATTGTCTCGCATCTAAATTTATGTAACCTCTAGTTGACTAGTTCATATAGAAAAATATACTAAGTTTTAGTTTGTGCCAAAGGGTCGTATCCGTGATTGAAAAAGAGTTTTGGAAAATATTTTTCCTTTTATTAGTAAAGAAAACATTTTCTCCTATAGGAGGAAAATAATTTTATGAGTAAAATATTTTTCAATATATTTTAGCCAACAAAATCATATGAAAGTACTCTTTAGGGAAAGGGATCAAAGAAAGCTGGTGCCTCGTCAGAAAGACCTGGTTCGTAGAGTGGAGGCCATTTCCCAAGATATTGGTTTTAAGCTCCTCTCCTTAGAGTCAAGATCGAAAGATTCCATTCCAATCCTTAAAAAAAGAAAGAGAATGGAAAAAAGGTCGTGACACAAGAAGGGCATGAACTTTAATACCTGAGGAAAGAGATAGAAAGGGATTACTTGCTTCTCCAAAGGCCCCACACGGTTAAGAAGTTGAAAGAGAAGCTACTGGGCATGGGCATCCTCACTGACGCTATTTAGTTATTCGGGATTAGAATTCCCACTAGAGAAGACGGGAATTGAGTTATGATTGATGAAAGTCTACTATGTATTAAGTAGTAAAAAGGACGGAAGGGTGCAGTAGAACCTGAAGGAGAGGAATAAATACCTGGTCTATAATTTTTACAAAAGGAGAACTACTATTGGGAAATATCTTCCTCCTCTTGGTCGTCATCAAAGAAGTTGACGTCCGGGGCTTCCTCTTTCCCTTTAAAATAAAACCGGTGAAGTCCATCCTGAAGTTCAAAATCTACATCCAACACCAGAGGTTCCTGATGAGAACAAATTGATGAGAAAATTAGAAAATATTTTTCAAAAAATATTTTCTTTTTTACCAAACACTCCCGAAGAGTTACTTATGGAGGGGTTACTTGGGGGTATGGGTGAGGAGAGGGGAGTCCAAAATAAATGTTCAAACATACAAGTTCATGTTTAAACAACAAGAATCCAAATAAGTACCCAAAAAAGTTAAAAAATTAAAAAATAACTGTGACGGCAAAAGCCAAAAAGAAGGAAGCATAGATTTACGTGAAATAGTTTACAAACACATTGATATTGGAATTATTTGGGTCTGAAAGAACAAAACAATTACAGAGGATTGACATTAACCCGCTTCAATTTTGTTTGGAATTGAAAAGTAGCAGCTATAAGTGGCGGATCCAGGATTTTAAAGTTATGGGTGCTCGCCGATAAAGACTCCAAAAGAAGACGAAAAACAAATTTACTTATGGGTGCTAACTCAATATTTATCAAAATATTTGTATAATTGCCTATGTAATTTACTAAATATGGTCAAAGTTAATGGGTGTAAGCACCCGCAAGCGCCCATGTGCATCCGCCACTGGCAGCTACTAACTTTCAAGAATTAGAAACGAAGGTGTATTCACCGATTTAGAGTTCATTACTTAAATGGTCACTCAATTAATGGAAATTACCTACGAAAGTCATCATTTTTTCATTTGTAACAGCAAAATCATGTAACTATACCTATATTACTCAGAAAGTCACTCAACTAAAATTTTCAAACTTTTGATTGCCAAATACCTATTTTACCCTCTAAATTATCAACTTTTATCCTTTTTTTTTTAACTTTTTAATAATATTATTTTTTCTCCTTTTAATTTATATTGTGGACTTACCTATAGAATAATTAAATTTTATTTATAGATTTAAAAAATAGTATTAACCATATATAATGTTGGAATAATAAAATGTTGATCATAGTAAAAAAATACTAATTAGAACAATTTATTCGTAATAATAATTTTGATATTAACAACAAAAACTCAAAAACTTTATTTACACAATTCATAATGAAAGAAAATAAATATTTTATAATATATATTCCATGCATGTAATATAAGAAATAATTATTTAAAATTAAGGTGTTTCTATTATACATTATATATTCTTGAATATTATGCTTAATTATATCATTATTCCTACATTGTATATGCTAAAAAACTAATTTTTTATTTTATAAATAAAATTTGTTTATTCTACAAGTTAGTCCATAACGTAGATTAAAATATTATAATATTAAAGGATAAGAGTGAATAATTTAGAGGATAAATAGGTATTTGACAATGAAAAGTTTGAGAAATTTGGTTGAGTGGCCTTTTGAGTGCTATAAGCATAGTTAAGTAACTTTTCTGTTATTAGCGAAAGAAAGATGACTTTACTAGATAATTTCGATTAGTTGAGTAACTAATTAAGTAATGAACTCCACCGATTAATTGTGAGACTGCTTACCAAAAATTTTGTGCACGCCATAGATGCCATATATTGCTTCAAATGAAGTTGATTTCTTACTCGATACAGATGCCAACAAGAATTATTGGAGATAGATTTAAGCCATTGATCTTACTCAACTGAAAACGAAGAATATTTATATAATAGATGGAAAATGAGAACTACTTATTAAGTATAGCTGGAGTGATCTATTTTTTTATCCTGTCCATAACCAAAGGCGGATTCAAGATTTAAATTTTATGGGTTCAATTTTTAACATTGAATCAATTATATATTTAAAATTATGGGTTCAAATCTATTATTTTTGCAGTTTTAATGAATTTTTACACATAAATTTCTACTCCGCGTCGAAAGTTATGGGTTCAATTGAACCCGTAACTCTTACAGTGGATCTGCCTTTGCCCACGACGGATAGTAAAGTTGTCTCCGTAAAACCTATAGGTCACAAGTTCGAATCGGAAAGCATCTTTAATGCTTGCATTAGGTAGGTTGCCTACATCATACCCCTAGAGGGGTGCGGCTCTTTTTTGAATCCTATGTGAATACAAGATGCTTCATGCACCCGACTGTCATTTTCTTCGTGATGAACGGTGTAAAGAAATCCATACATAACTAGAATAAAATAAATATCTACCCTAGATAAGTATTAAAATAGCTTGCTGAAATCGATCGATCAAATTACGTGATCATTCAAAATTATTTTTAATATTTTCGTGGATAAAACTTAATTTGTTTTCCTCCAAATAATCTTAAAAGATGTTGGTATAACTGATACTGGGGCTACCAAGATCGCTGAAGCTAAAGGAAAAGATGAAGAAATTTCTTGTTCTCCTCCAGACTGATATGAACGAGGTTGGAGCAGCCTTGATTAATGTCTGAACATTGATAAAGTGGGTAGGCTTAAGTTCTTTGGGCTTTGCACTATTTGGGCCACACGTTTGGGCTGTTGCTGATGGTCCTGTACGCTGGGCTGCTGTTGTTGTAGGCTGCTGCTGATGCTGATATACACCACAAGAGTCCTCAAAGCCTACACTCCTAGAAGCATGTAAATATATCAGATATACAGTCCTTATACAATATGTAATTAAAGTTTATCTAAACGTAGTTATCCTAGAGTTTGTTATAGAATAGTCTCCTTTAGTCTTGTATAAATATGGACATGTACAAAACTTCAACATATAATAAAAGATACGGAAAGTATTCTTCAATTCTCTCATGGTATCAGAGCAGGTTTGAGCTGCTCGTTTATTTCCATGATTCTCAAATCAGCTTCATTTTTTTTCTCAAATCATCATCAGTTTTCCAATGGGTACACCCATAGATTCTGTTAACTCATCTTCTTCGACCACCATTGTTGCACCCGGAGTTTCTCCTACAACGGGTGTGGTGGACTCTTCACATCCATACTACATTCATCCTTCAGACTATCCAGACATGAATTTAGTTACTTCAGTTTTTGATGGAAAAAGCTATGGAGGATGGAGAAGGGCAGTAGTCATTTCTTTGTCTGCCAAGAACAAGTTGGGATTCATTGATGGAACCCTGACTGTTCCACCTGCTGATTCTGGACTCCAAAGAATCTGGGCTAGGTGTAATGATATGGTCCTCTCATGGCTGTTGAATTCTTTATCCAAAGAGAGAGTTGAAAGTGTTTTGTACTCACAAACTGCCAAGGATCTATGGAGTGACCTAGAAGATAGGTTTGGTAAAACAAATGGAGCAAAGTTATTTCAACTACAAAAGGAAATCAGTGCAGTTGTTCAAGGAAATACCAGTATCTCTACCTACTTTACTAAAATGAAGAACCTATGGGATGAACTTGATGCTTTAAACACTTTCTCGGCTTGTATCTGTGATTGTGAGTGTGGAGACAAAGCTAAGAATGTAAAGGCACATCAAGATGAAAGGTTATTGCAGTTTTTGATGGGGCTTAACGACACATTCATAGGGGTCAGAAGTAACATTCTTCTATCCTCTCCTTTGCCTTCCATTGGTCAGGCATATTCTCTTGTTATCCAAGATGAGAAACAGAGAGAGATTCATGCTGCTCCTGTCTATCCAGGAGATTCAACATCCTTCCTTACCCCTACTCATTCAGGAAATTTCAGAAAATACAATGAAGACAAAGGACAAAAGGGAAGATATGATCAGAAGAAGAACTCCGAAATGTGTGGCTATTGTAAGAAACCAGGACATAACATTGATAAATGCTATAAGTTACATGGCTTCCCAGCAGATTTTAAGTTTACCAAATAGAGGAGGTTTCAAGGAACTGTGCAAGCTAATAATGCATTTACTGGCAATAATGAAATGGAGTATACAGGAGCTAATGCAACAGAAAATCAGATCCTTACCCAGGGTAATGTGGCTCAACTTCTGCAGCTTCTTCAACAAATGAAGGCAGGACATCAGGGAATATGCAGTTCTGATGCAAGTGCAAACCTCAGTTGTGCAGGTATAACCAAGTTCTTCAACTCTTATGCCTGTCTCATTCAAATTAATTGTGAGTCTTGGATATTGGATAGTGGTGCAACTGAGCATATGACTTTTAACAAATCTTTTCTCACGAACTTTAAAGCTTTGCCTAAACCATTGATGGTTAAAATTCCTAATTCTTATAGAGTTAAGGTAACTCATTCAGGATCAGTGACACTCATGACTAATTTAATTCTGCACAATGTGCTGTATGTACCATCTTTCAGCTTTAATCTATTGTCTGTACACAAGTTATGCAGACAACTCAATAAGTATGTTATTTTCACTCCTTCTTCTTGTTTTCTGTTATAGGGCCCTTCACTGAAGAGCCCTATGGAGATTGGTAAAGAACAAGAATGGCTCTACATCCTCAATTCAAGACCCTTTATGGCAGTTTCAAATGATTTACCTAAGTCTAGTAGTAATGTTAGTAGGAAATCTATGTCTTGTTTCAGTCTTTCTATTTCTGATGTAAAGGATAAGCTATGGCATTATAGATTAGGCCATATGCCTTTAAGTAATATGAAGAACATATCCTCTGTTTCTATTCCTTCATGTCTCAATTTTTCAACTCCTTGTCTTATATGTCCAATGGCTAGGCAATGTAAACTTCCTTTTCCCTCAAGTTCTATCTCTACTACAAAGGTGTTTGAATTAATTCATGTAGATACTTGGGGTCCCTATAATACTCCAACATACGATGGATATAGATACTTTCTTACCATTGTGGATGATTTTAGTAGACGTACTTGGACTTACCTATTAACCAATAAATCTAATGCCTTCACAGTTTTGAAATCCTACCTAGCTATGGTAGAGAGACAATTTTACACAAAAGTCAAAACAATAAGGTCAGACAATGCTTTTGAATTAGGAAGTGGGAATGTATAGTCAGAATTTTTTCAATCTCAAGGAATCCTTCATCAAACAACTTGTGTTTTCTCTCCACAACAAAATGGTGTAGTTGAAAGGAAACACAAGCATTTGTTAGAAACTTCAAGAGCCCTGTTATTTCAGTCACACTTACCTATATCATATTGGGGAGATTGTCTCTTAACAGCCACATATTTAATCAACAGATTCCCTTCAAAGGTATTAAACCTAAAGACACCTTATGAAATACTATTTAGCACCAAGCCTAACTATTCTAACTTGAGGTGCTTTGGTTTCTATGCTTTGCCTCCACCATCTCAAACCACATAACCAAATTTAAGCTTAGGGCATTGCCTTGTGTTTTCTTAGGTTATCCACGTGGAAAGAAAGGTTATAAATTACTTAATCTTCAATGTTTGAAGACCCTTGTTTCTAGATATGTCATATTCCATGAAGAATTTTTTCCTTATGCTTCTATGAAATCTGACTATTCTGATACACTACCCTTGCCTGTTGCTTCTTCTCCTACTCCAGGTAGCCACATACCTGACTTCCCTATCCCAATATCCCTTTCCCTTAACCAAAATATTCCTCCTACTCCTTCTACCACTACTCTTCCTTCACCTAGTAGAATGCCTGTTCAATGTCCAGTTTCATCTCCACATCCTTCTCCTATATCTAGTTCACATTCCAATCCCTCTATTCCCCCTTTTTTCATCCCCAGGATCTGAGCCTATGATGGACACCCTTATCAGGAGATCTTCTAGACCTCACATTGCACCAACCTACCTCAAAGACTATATTTGTAATGCCATCCAACTCACAGATGTAAGTAGCTCTTGTTTTCTAGCCCAGGTCACACCTGAGTCTCTCTCTCTTTTAATGCATTATCTTGTTCTAATCAACATATGCTCAACACCTTGTCAAATATCCAAGAACATATTAATTATACACATGCAGCACATCACCCTGGCTGGCAGGCTGCCATGGATAAGGAAATTGAAGCACTTGAGCTAAACAAAACATGGGATGTGGTAACATTACCAGTAGGAAGGAAGGCCTTACCATGCAAATGGGTTTACAAAGTTAAGCAATTATCTGATGGTAGCATAGAAAGACTGAAAGCAAGGCTGGTCATCAGAGGTGATATTCAGAAGGAGGGAATAGATTACAATGAAACCTTTTCCCCCGTAGTCAAAATGACCACTATTCGATGCATTCTAGCTACAACAGTAAAGAAAGGATGGGGACTCTACCAATTAGATGTCAATAATGTCTTTTTACATGGCGACCTAAGTGAGGAAGTGTACATGAAGTTTCCACCTGGTATTCTGCCTCCCTCTCCTAATCATGTCTGTAAATTAAGGAAATCGCTCTATGGACTTCGTCAAGCTTCGAGACAATGGTATGCAAGACTCACCAGTGCTCTTAATTTCAAAGGGTTCACACATTCTCTAAACGATTATTCCCTATTTTTCAAAAAGACAGAATCTTCTATATCTATTGTGGCAGTATATGTGGACGGCATCTTACTAACAGGAAACAACAACGAAGAATTACATGCTTTAAAAGCTTTCCTCAACCAGGAATTTAAAATTAAGGATCTTGGCAACTTACATTTCTTCCTAGGCATGGAAGTTATTCGTGAACCGCAGGGTCTGATTCTTTCTCAACGGAAATTCACCTTGGATCTTCTTCAGGAATTTGATGTTTTTAATTACTCACCTGTCCCCTCTCCTCTGGACCCAACTGCCCGGTTGCTCGCTGATTCTGGAGAGCCTTTAACTGATCCTACTATATATCGTCATCTCCTTGGCAAGTTGAATTATCTCACACACACTCAACCTGATTTGTCGTTCACCGTCCAGCACCTCAGTCAATATATGTAGGACCCGAGGAAACCACATCTTGTTGCAGGACTTCGAGTCCTTCGTTATCTTTTAAAGGACCCAGGTCTTGGGCTTTTCATGTCTTCTTCTTCTTCTTCTTCTTCATTTCAGCTCCTTGCTTTCTGCGATTCTGATTGGGGGACTTGTCCAGACTCTAGAAAATCAGTCAGTGGGTTTTACATCTCTCTTGGTTCTTCTCCCATCTCTTGGAAATAAAAAAAATAGACCTCCATCTCCCTTAGCTCTGCCGAAGCAGAGTATCGCTCTATGCGGCGCGTAGTCGCTGAACTTACTTGGTTATTATGTCTATTCGGCGATCTCTCTGTACCCATCTTGTTACCAGTACCTCTTCATTCCGATAGCCAAGCTGCGATTCACATCGCAAAGAGCCCGGTCTTCCACGAACGAACCAAGCATGTCGCAATTGACTGTCATTTTGTCCGACAATAATTCCTTGCAGGTTTGATTTCACTATCCTTTGTTCGATCTTCTTCTCAGCTTGCGGATCTCTTTACAAATCACTCCCAGGTCCTATTCATCGTGATTTATTGTGCAAGTTGGGGGTACTTTCATCCCCCTCCAACTTGAGGGTGGGTGTTGGTATAACTGATACTAGGGCTACCAAGATCGCTGAAGCTAAAGGAAAAGATGAAGAAATTTCTTGTTCTCCTCCAGACTGATATGAACGAGGTTGGAGCATCCTTGATTAATGTCTGAATATTGATAAAGTGGGTAGGCTTAAGTTCTTTGGGCTTTGCACTATTTGGGCCACACGTTTGGGTTGTTGCTGATGGTCCTGTACACTGGGCTGCTGCTGCTGCTGATATACACCACAAGAGTCCTCAAAGCCTACACTCCTAGAAGCATGTAAATATATCATATATACAGTCCTTATACAATATGTAATTAAAGTTTATCTAAACGTAGTTATCCTAGAGTTTGTTATAGACTAGACTCCTTTAGTCTTGTATAAATATGAACATGTACAGAACTTCAAAATATAATAAAGATACGGAAAGTATTCTTCAATTCTCTCAAAAGATTAATCTTTTAGCATTGAGAAAAACATGGATAGAAAGACTATGTCATATCGCTTTATCCGTTTGCCTAGTGGACAAGAATTAAGCATGAAACATATTAGGCACCAACCATTGCCAACTGAAACTCTTATTTCTTGAAATTTCCTTTCTCAAATAACTATTCGTCTTTGCTTCTCTTTGCACCTTCCCTCAATAAGAACAAATAATAAATATTCATTCTAACACCCTTCTCTTTCTTCCTTTTGTAATTTGGAAGTCAGAGCGCCTGTAATATAATCATCGTAAGTTTTACAAAAACATTCTCTATTCTTGATCTCCTAATGCAATAGAATATTATAAACTTTTTCTTTTTTTGGAGAAAAGAGATATACTTGGGATTTTGTTGCCATCTTTAGAGTCAAGGAATTAGCATTGGAATTTTTATTTCTTTATTATTTTTTCCACCAAGAAAAGTATTTAACAAAGTTTGTTGAAATGGTAATCACTATCAAATTATATATTTTTCTTCATTAGAAGGAGTAGCATTGACATCAATCACTATTTGAATGACAACGTGAGAACTTGATAGTTACATGCAATTATATTATACATTATTTTTAACATTGACATTAGTACGTACTTGTTTAGGCCAATTATATTTATTTAATTTGAATGCATTATAACAAAAGGTGTCAAGTCATTGTGATTTGATTTGTTGGTACTGAAATCTCTTTCCATAATGGATTAAGATTCTTTGTTCCACTTGGTTGGTCACTGTCTCATTGCTGCTAAAGATCATTTCCAAATACATCACTATGTGTGGCGTAGACAACGTTCTTTTAGAAAGATTTTATTACACATGGGGCCTAGGAAGAAAAGTGTAACGTTTTATTTCTGCACTTAATATTAGTCGTTTTAGCAAATTAAATTTATTCTTAAAATAATATTATGTTTTATAAAAAAAAAGGCATAACTAGTAAAATTGATAGATCACATGTTCGTGGAAACAACCTCTTGTAGAAATAATGGAGGGTAAGACTGCATACAATAGACAATTATGGTTCGGCCCTTCCCTGGACCCCGCACATAACGGGAGCTTAGTGCACCGGACTGCCCTTTATTATGTTTTATAATAAAAAGAGTAAACTAGTATTTTTTCTGATTTACTCTTACTGTTTCAATTAGTAAAGTATTAATTTAAGTGAGATATTTGAAGAAAGACAAAAAATTAGTAATACACAAAAACTCTTATTATTAAGTTATTAAATAATTTCTTAAAAGATATTCAATAGTAAGAGTGTAATTCTCATTTTATATTCGGATGATTCTGATGTTGTTAACGTAACAGTCTAACATACAATTCCACTAATTAATTATTTCTTTTTGAATAACTCCAGGTGTGGTAGATTTGACAGATATCGAGTTTGAGTTGGTGGGAAGGGTGTTTCGTGAAAAACGTTGGTGAAAAGAACCAATAATTAATTATACTATACATATATATTTATTTTGAGTATATAAAGGAGGGGAGGCTAAAGATTTAAAATAGAAAAAAGAGAAATGGAGTCATCACCAAAAACACCAGACAGCAAAGGAGGAGCAGCAAGTGCAACAAAATCATTAATGGACAACCTTTTGGGACTTCTGAGAATCAAAATAAAGAGAGGAGTTAACCTTGCTGTTCGTGATGTTCGAACCAGTGATCCTTATTGTGTTGTCAAGATGGGTAAAAAACAGGTCTCATTTCTTCCCTCCTCTATATACTTCTCTTCTTTTTTATTTTAGTTTTTTTATAGTATAAAGTTGCTGTCACGTGAGGTTACGAGTTCGAGCTGTGGACCATAGACCTTTATGGTCCGGCCCTTCTCCGAACCTCACGCACGGGGAAGCTTAGTGCACCGAAATACCTTTTTGATAGGACCCTTATGGTCCAGGCCTTATGGCCTTGGCT
Source organism: Nicotiana undulata (assembly GCA_005239495.1). Classification (NCBI taxonomy): domain Eukaryota; kingdom Viridiplantae; phylum Streptophyta; class Magnoliopsida; order Solanales; family Solanaceae; genus Nicotiana; species Nicotiana undulata. The sequence goes on from ML247738.1 coordinate 62,043, forward strand.
AATTTGTAAATTTTAAGCTGTTTGGGATTTGGAATATGTTAGGTTTGATTTTGGCAGTTACGAGAATTTTGTTTTACTCTTTTTAATGTAGCCTATATTAATTGCTCTAACACAAATTTTGGACTTGTTTACGTTTTAACTTAATTGCAGAAACTGAAGACGCGAGTGATAAAGAAGGATATTAATCCTGAGTGGAATGAAGAATTGACCCTTTCTGTTTCTGATCCCAGTCTTCCTGTTAAGCTGGTACATTTTCTTGCTACATATAACATAAAATACCTAGAATTTCTGTTTTTTAATTTTATGAAAGCCGAGCATATATTTAGTAGCATAACAAAACAACATTCCTTGTCATTAATTTCTTAGTTGAAGCGTGTGGCCATCTCATCTAAAAACTTAAATTGTTAGAGAGAACACACTATGTCTCCAACACGCCCCTCACGTGCTGGCTTGATTCTTTTTAATGAGCCAAGCAGGTGGAAATTCTTTTTGATATTGGTGGCGGTGGGGATTCGAACTTAGGACCTTTGCCTGCTCTGATACCTTGTTGAAATGTGTGACCATCTCGTCTAAAACCTTAAGTTGTTAGACAGAACATGCTATGTCTCCAACACGCTCCCTCACGTGCGGGCTTGATTCTTTTTTATGAGCCAAGGACGTGGATCTTTTTGATATTGGGTGACACCGAGCAGGGGCGGATTTAGGGAGGCCGGAAGGGGTTTATTCGAACCCCCTTCGCCGAAAAATTACACTGTATATATATGGCAAGATTTATTTTTTACCTCTATATATTAAGTTTTGAATCCCTTTCACATAGCCCAAAAGTATAGTTTAGTGGTCAAGGGAGTCAAAATTTTTATAAGGTCATCGGTTCAATTCCCACTAGTTACTATCTTTTTTAATTTTTCTTTTTGAACTCCTTCACGAAGATCCTGCCTCCGCCAATGACAGTGAGACTCGAACCCACGACCTCTGCCTGCTCTATTACCATGTTGAAGTGTGTGACCATTTCATTTAAAAGCTCAGAGAGAACGCTTTTACGTCATTATGTCTCCAACATTTTTTGTTCGCATGCTTTTGGGGGTATTAACATGACTAAGTACTCTATAATGGTATAAAAGAATAGAACGAATCTATATTCAATCACAAATAATTTGGAATTAAGAAGCATTTGATTGATCGATTGATGTTTGTTAATTATATCTACTATTGCAGACTGTTTATGATCACGACACGTTCAGCATGGACGACAAAATGGGAGATGCAGAATTTGACATAAAACCATTTGTAGAGGCATTGAAAATGAGCTTAGATGGTCTCCCATCTGGCACTGTAATTACAAGAGTACTGCCTTGCAGGACAAACTGCCTCGCCGAAGAGAGTAGAGTTGTATGGCAAGATGGTAAGGTTGTTCAAGATATGATACTAAGGTTGAGAAATGTTGAATGTGGAGAAGTTGAACTCCAACTTCAGTGGATTGAACTTCCTGGCAGTAAAATTTTGTAGAAATGCGCGCATATATCTTGTTGTCTATAGCTTAAAAAAAAACTCTTTTCTGCTCCTACAAATTAATGGTTTGTGGGATATGGTAATGGAGTTTGATATATATATATATATAGGTCAAGTTTAATGAAGACCTCTTCACTCTGCACTTATGTGCACAAGAATTGTAGCTTAGTTGGATATGGGGTTTGAACTTTTTCTTTTGGTCACGTAATTCCCTGGAACTACTTTTGTTATGTATGGCTGTAATAATGATAATGCAGTTTTTTGCTGAAAGCTGTATACTTTTTCTTTCTTTTGTATGCTTAACTTATTGTCTTTCATGATAATGCAGTGTTCTCAACTCTTTTTAATATGATCAAATATAAAATTTAAAATCCAGTTACTAGCATCATTCTAAAGTCTAGAACTTATAACTTTGAAATCTTGGTACCGTCTCTGTCTCCAATGCTTGATTTCGATACCAATGTTTCAGGTTATTGCTAGTATTGCCAAGAGGATGGATAAAGGTAGGGGTGTTCGTCGGTCGGTACTGTACGATTTTTGGATATTTCGGTTCGGTATTTCGGTTATTCGGTTGTAATACCAATATCGTACCTAATTAAATTCGGTATGGTTCGATTTTTCTCCTTTCGGTTTCGATTTTTCGGTTTATTCGGTTTGAATACTAACTAATGTATAGAGTCATAGACTGTAATATTCAAAATTAAAATACTCAAAAGTACAAAACTAGAAATATTTGTTGACAAAAGTTTTGTACAAAATTAGCAAATATCAACTCAGAGAGAGAAAATTGTACACAAAAGAATAAATTTGATCATTAGAAATATCTTGTTACTTGCTTAGAGTTAATTTATGAACTTAGAGAATAAAAGAAAGTAAAATTTTAGATTTTTATATTTATGTTATAATTAAAGAATAAAAGAAAGTAAAATTTTAGATTTTTATATTTATGTTATAATTAATAATATGTGTATTTTGAAATATAATATATATTTCGGTACGATTTCGGTATTTCATTTTAAAATACCAAATACCCTACCTAATATCAATATTTTTTAAAACCTAAACCAAATACTACACCGAATACCAAGATATCAAATACTAAATACTAAAATTTTCGATTTTGATACGGTATTTATCAAATTGTGCACGGCCCTAGATAAAGGTACTCAATTTGAGAACATAGGTGCCTGAGCTTTTTTTCATATAGGACATTTCTAAAGCCTACGCTTTTTCCCCCCTCTTTTGTTAGGTAATCAGAATTTTATTAATGTAAAGCATGAAAATGAGAGAGCTAGTAATTGCCTACTTAGGTTATGTTTTCCAGTTTACTACATAAAGCCAAAAGAGAAAAGTCGTGTATTCTGCTTTTGTCCTCAAAAACATCTCAGTATCTAACAATATTAACCACCAAATACAAGCTGGAAGGTATTGCTGAGCACAAAAAACAATATGTAAAAGAAAAAAAATGCTATGCACCAGCCGGGAATCGAACCCGGGTCTGTACCGTGGCAGGGTACTATTCTACCACTAGACCACTGGTGCTTGGTTGCAAGATTATCTAATACTATAGATAGTACTCCTGTAAAATGGGGATGGAAAGGAAAAGGAATTGTTACACATATAGCCGTCAAATTTGTAGTTTACTCTTTCTAGATGGTATATACAGATTAAACATTAATTATACACGTATTATATATGAATTTTACATATATTATATATCCACCAATTTTTTTAGTTTAAGAAGTTAAGTGAGTGGTTATTTAGGTTAATTCTTCGAAGGAAGAAGCTTTGAAAATGACATAATTTAAGCTTAATGACGTGGTACGGTTCTATCAATCTCTTTCTTTCTCCTCATTCTCGTAGTATAGGGACTTGAATGCTCCCCATTAATGAATAATGTGGAAATTGAACTTCTAGTCCGCCAACAATGGCATAAAGAACTTATTATTGGTGGTGATCAATAGAAAAGACTGGACTTAGCATTCACTAAGCTCGAATTTATTGTATATTTTGTTAAAGCTCTTTATTTGACGTCGATAAAAAAAATAGAGCAAGTGAAATAGGCCACGACGATCGAAATGACGCAAAAAATCCAGATCCGTGTTTAAATAGGCTACGCATTTTTAGACATGAATAATCCATTTGATAGGCTAAAAATGTAATGAGTGCGGTTTCAAAATGAGACGGTCTTAACAATTAATTTTTTTAAACTAATATACCCTAGTAAGATTAACATTTTTTACACTATGAGTGTAATCCAACCTATTGTAGCAAATTATTTACTTTATTTTCCAAATAATATTTTTACGTGTCATGAATAATTTCTAGACTTATCTTCTCGGTGACTTGATAATATAAAAATTATTTTATGATATTATTATATAGTAGTTAAACTCCACAAGAAGTCATTATATATCCTCATTTTCGTGTTCTAACTGATGTTCGGTCAAAAATACATATATTTAACTATTGTTGCTTCACATTATAACACTTTTTAATCGTCTTTTGAATATTAATTATAGTACTTTGTGCTTAATATTATATTTTAGTTGTGTAAGAATAAAGCAGTATGAAGATGAAGAGATTTGGAGCAAAATTGAATAAAACGCAGGAAAAAAAGAAGGTAAAAATGCACTGGATTCGGCGCTAAGGCCAGCACCTCGCGTTGGTCTGTACGCTGCCGGTGCAGATTTCCCTATTTCGTCCGGGACAAGGTTGTTTCGGCCCTACACAGTCCCAACTCGTATAAAAGGAGTTCTAAATCTAATTTGGAGGAGAGCTAAGATACTTTAAAGGAGAATTCACGTTGGGGAACACACACTACGCTTGGAGGAGGCTTCTAACTAGTTTTTCTTCTCTTCTCTTCTCTTAATTTCATAGTTTATTAGTTCTAGAGTTTTGGGTGCTGCATGAACATTGTAGTTTGAAGCTTGACTTGTTCTTATTAATTTATCATATTGGTTTATTTATTCAATCTTGCGCTTAATTATTTGATTGTTTTATCACCAATTGAATACTATCTACGAATCTAGGATTGAACTAGGGAGAAGGAATTGTAGATTGCATATAAGATTAAGTAGAGCAAGATCTTAACTCTGAGTGAGGGGCGGATTTGCGATTAGGATAAGAATATACATAATGGCCTTGCTTGGTTACTATACAAGAATTATTTTCTTGTTAATTCTAATTCCATCGGAATATAGGCGTTAGATTAGCTTGAATAAGCAAGTAGTACTTCGGGAGAAGGCTACGAGCAATATTAACCCTATCTATCAATAAACCAGATAAATTAATTAGACAATTTAAGCGAAAAACTCAACGGGATTGTTAGTTAATAACCCATAGCTCTAGAATATTCACTCATTTAATTCGTCTTTAAGCTTGTCGTTGTTTTCTTCAATCTCTTAATTTGTTACTTAAGATTAATTTTAGTTAAATATTCATATATTAGGATTCACTTGAATAGATTAATTGTTTGGTTTAATTTAGTTGATAGTTAATCACAAGTCCCTGTGGATACGATATGTAAACTTACAATTTTATACTATTTGTCCATCACGTATACTTGCGTGTGCGTCTGGGAGCAACACTAACCAAGTCACTTGACATCACATTTTTTTCCTCGACAAATTTTGTATTCATTTCTAATTTATGAATGAGATTATATGTAATGCAATTGAAGGCCTTTCATACAATATATTTATTAAAGATAAATACTCATAGTAATAGCAAAAACAACAGATAATATGGGAAGTTTAATTTCTCGAAAAAGAGTACACAGACACATTCAGCTCACACTACTTAAGACAAAGGACGAAAGGGGAAAAAAGCGAACAACATAAAGCAAAATTAAAAAAAACCTTAGCCTTAGCCCATGTTTATTAACCTGCTGATACATAGGCCATATTCAAGTGGTAATTTCTGTGTTTCTGCACTCAAATAGTCAAGTGCCTTAGACCAAGCTGGCCTAGCCAAGATATCAGCACACCAATCACTAACATGAGGTCTACAATCAAACAAACTCTTAACTTTAGTCCCCATCAAGTAATTAACAATAGGTATATGGTGCAAATCTGCTAATGTGAAACTTTCTCCACCCAAATATTTTGACTCCTTAAGTCTTGATTCGTACACATCAAGAACTTTACCAAGTTTTTCTTCATTCTCTGTCACTGCTGCTTCATCTGTCGCCGCGCCGAAGAATAATGGCTTAAGAGCTATCTCAAAGGTTAGATTGAAACCTGGTGTGTCAAATTTTTTTGATTCTACTTCCATCCATACACACATGATTGCCATTTCCTTAGGATCATTGGGTAATAGTTGATTCCCTTTGTCTGCATATGTGTGTGCTATGTATTGTGTAATGGCCCTTGACTCTGCATTAAGATATCAATATGAAAAAACCAAAAATAATTTAAGATGGTGGATGCTACTGTGTGCATGAGGCAGAATTTTTTCATTGAACATTCAGCACGGTGCACTAAGTTCCCGCTATGCGCAAGGTGAAGGCCTACGAGAGTCTATTATATGCGGTCTTACCCTACATTTCTGCAAGAGGTTGTTTCCACGGCTCGAACCCGTGACCTATTGATCACATAGCAGCAACTTTACGATGCAGGAGACAGAATTTACGGTGATTCTTTTGGACACGGATGCAATGTAGTTTCAACGAGTTCATCCTAAACCAAATATATTTTGTACGGAAACACATATATATGTACAAAATTACAAAATTGTCAACAGAGACTAAGCTAAGAACATAAATATTGACCCTCACATTTCAACTTAGGATTCACCTGTGGTTCCATGAGTTCATTTGAATCTATTACTTTAAGCTATTATGTATATACATAGACACAAGTCATTTAAAAAATATATACATATAATAAAATTATACTCATTCTGAACTCATTGACTTTAAATCTTGAATTTGCCTATCATTGTGTGGTATAGGAAAGTTAACTTACCAAAAAGCTTGAGATCTCCATCTTCAAATGCTGGAACTTGACCAAATGGCTGCATGAATCAAAGAAATTTAATTAAGTTGGTAATCTGATTTCAAGATCTGCCTCCTGAGCAGATTTAGGCTACCTGACATACAATCACATCCAATTTTTGACTCTGACTCACCCACAACAACAACAACAACAACAAATCCACTATATCCCATCCAATCCGTCATTGAGAGAAAAAGGATTAAATCCTTTTAAGAAATAAAGTTTTTTATCGGAATACGAATCAAACCGAAGGACCCTTTAACTATTTAAGGGATTATAGAACGAATCACACTTTTACCACTAAACTATACCCGCTACAATCCGATAATTGTATACAAATGCAGGGGGAAGGAGGGGTAGTGTGTACGCAAACCTTATCCCTACCTTGAGGGCAAAGAGACTATTTCGGATAAACCCCCTGCTCAAGGAAAGATGAAAAGAAAACAGTAGCAACAAACAGTAATAACATCGAGATAATCAGAAAACAATCGAAATTATCAATATGTAGTAATAGAGATCACACATACATGTATATGAAATAATTTAAAACTATTTGTATATAATAAAATTGAATTCACCACCAACGAGTGTGGTATAATGATAAAAGCTTCCTTCACTCTTAGTCAGAGGTTTCAGGTTTTGCGTCTTGCCAATATAATGGAGTCCCGAACTCTGGATTAAAAGGACATGAATAAGGTACTATAGGTTTAAGGTGAACATACATTGAGGGAAATGAGAGGTTCCTTCTTGTGATCACCAGCAGGCAAATTAACATGAACAAGCTCAAAATCAAGCTCCTTCTCTTTCAGGCACGCTATGACTTTCAACACCGCCGGTGATTGGACAGGACCATGAACCTTTATTACCATTATATAATATTGCTAGAGCTGAATAATTGTGTTACAAATATGGAAGGACGAGTAGAAGGCAGGTGTTATATATAGGTGTAATATATGCACCTCGTTAGGGTGCAGGTGGTTTGGTTTGAGTCATTTTTTTTTTTTTAATTTAAAAAAGACCAAATTAACATTGTTGACCGTATCCAAAGCAATTTCCTTTGGGGGTCAACTGACACAAAAAGAAGAATTCATCTCGCGAATTAGGAAACGGCTACATTACCTAAGAGTTGGGGTTGTTTAGGTATATCCAACGCTACTGCAAAAAATTCAGCTCTCCTATCCAGCCTAACGTAGCGTTTTACTTCAAATCCTGATCATCTCTGGGTCAAAATACTAAAGAGAAATACAAAACTCGACAACCTCTTAATGAATTCTACTGGAAAAATTCAGGTTCCTACATCTGGAAAAGCATTAGCAAAAATATAAACCTTTTCAGACAAGGAATAGGTTGGAATATTGGTACAGAATCTAATATAAGACTTTGGGAAGACAACTGGATCGCCTTAACTAATTCTCTACGCTCATTTATCCAGGGCCCTCTCACACAAATGGAATCAACTCAAATAATTAACAATATATTACTACCCAATAACGAATGGGACCTCTATCAAATATCCATGGAAGTCCCTTCACATATCATACACCTCATCAACAACACCTACATTCAAGAATCCGATCCAAAGAAGGATACCTTCTTCTGGAAACTTACCCCTTCCTGATCATTCACCACAAAATCAGCCTACCTCAGCTATCTACAAAACTGTAATTTTACTCCAACACCTCTACACCTCTCAACCCAATGGGTATGGAAAAAAAAAAGATGTAAACAAAGTCAATTTTTCTTGTAGCTATTACTAAACAACAAATTACCAACGGTAATCTAGCCCATCGAAACATTATTTCTACTGACAGTTGCACTTCTTGCCAGAACACACCTAAAACAACAATCCACTTATATACATCCTGCCCAACAACTAGATCCATATGGGAGAAATTCAACCTCCATATTCCGCCATCTCTTATGGAAAAAATCATATTTACATTTTGCACGCCTACAAAGTACATTATCATTAATAACCACAGATTACCTTTAAAAATTCTAGCCCCCATCATTCTTTGGTATATTTGGAGAAATAGGAATCAAAAACTCTTTGAAAACTCTGACAAGCCTCTAAACCTCCACGACATAATCTTCCAAACCCTTGAATACAACCACTTAGTGTATTCATGCCAAAATAAGCCTCCACACATAACTATAACAATTCAATGTCACCTCCTCCCAACGGATACTTCAAACTCAACATAAATGGTGCCTTTGATGCAATAACAACAACAACAATAACAACAACAAGGGGGAGGGGGAGGGGGGGGGGGGGGAACCCCCAAACTACAAGATTTTTTCCAAAGCTTGAATAA
>ML247739.1:0-44841 GCA_005239495.1 Nicotiana undulata
AAGCTCCTCATCTTTTGGTTCCTGTCTCTTAGAAAGAGTGTTAGTTTCATCAAAGACAACATGTACACTCTCTTTTATACACACATGTCTTTTATTGTACACTTTATAGGCTTTACTATGTGATGAATATCCCAAGAATACTCCCTCATAACTTATGGGATCAAATTTACCTTGGGAATCTTTGCCATTATTGTGCACAAAGCATTTGCATCCGAAAGCCCTAAGATGGGATATGTTGGGCTTTCTCCATTTAAATAATTCATAGGGAGATTTCTCTACCAGTGGCCTGGTCATTCATCTGTTGATTATATATCAAGCAGTGTTTATTACTTCTGGCCAGAAGCTGTGTGGTAGTTTTCTAGAAAGAAGCATGGTTCTTGCCATGTGTTCAAGAGTTCTATTCTTTCTTTCCACAACCCCATTTTTCTGTGGGGTTCTAGGGGCAGAAAATTTGTGATTGATACCATGTTCATCACAGACTCAGCAAACTTAGCATTTTCAAATTCAGTACCATGGTCAGATCTTATTGATGCTAGTTGATGTCCGAATTGATTTTGAGTTTTCTTAACAAATGCGATGAACATATCAATTACTTCATCCTTAGATGCCAGAAATAAGGTCCACGTGAACCTTGAGTAATCATCAACTAACACCATCACATATTTCTTACCACCTCTGCTCAGAGTTCTCATTGGACCATACAGATCCAGATGAACCAGTTCTAACGTCCTGGTGGTACTGACCATTTTCTTACTTTTGAATGAGGATCATAGCTGCTTCCCCCTTGCACATGCCTCACAACTTTGTCTTCTTTGAACTTAATGTTAGAAAGTCCCACTACTAAGTCCTTAGAGACTAATTTGTTAAGCTGATTTAGACTTGCATGTCCAAGTCGTTTGTGCCAAAGGAGGGAATCACTGTCCAAAACACTTAAGCAAGTGAGTTCATTTTCAGACAGTGTGGACAAGTCTATGACATAGATATTATTCATTCTCTTTCCCTGCAAAAAACTTTTGTCTGTAAGGAAGTTAATCACAAAATATTTTGTGGAAGTGAAAGCAACCAGGTTACCTCTGTCACACAATTGTGACACACTAATCAGGCTATATTTCAAGCCATCTATCAAGTACATACGATGGAACGTGTGTCATCCTTACCTACTTCGCCAACCCCTATAATTTCACCTTTCTTTCCATTTCCTAAGGAGACATTTCCTCCTTTGAGGTTTTCAAGTGAAATGAACTGTTCCTTGTTCCCCGTCATATGTTTTGAGCAGCCACTATCCAAAAACCAAATTTGGCTGCTTCCTCTCACTTGTACCTAGAAAAGGAAATCAGGGGTTAGTTTTAAGAACCCAAACTAGTTTGGTTCCTTTTCTATGAGAGAATGGATGAATCAACTTTTTCCTGGCCCAATTTGGTAGCCAATTTTTCTTTTTGACAAACCTCTCATTTTTTCGGTTGACCTGCTCTTTTGCAGTACACTCATATTTGTAGTGGCCAGTCTTACCACAGTGGGTGCAAATTTTATTTTCAGGGAGAGCGAGATACTTGCTTTTGGGATCCCACTTGGGCAATTGACTCCCAAATCCAAGCCCTCTCCAGTTGCTACTATGATTCTCTTGAAGCCATGTCAAGGCATCAGAGGATTTATTCCATTTACCAGTTCGATCTAATTCATGTTTGACTTTGCCAAGTTCTTCTTTAAGTGTTCTTATCTGTTCATCCTTGGCATACATCTTATCTTTTAGTTTTCCCATATTTTCTTCTAACATGATATGAGAATGATCAAGAACCTTTTTACCGGATCCTAGCTTCAGTTTTAAGTTTTCAGATTTTAGTTCTAGAATCTCAGTTTCAAGTGGATGAACCTGGTTCAACAAGACAGTGTTTTTCTTTGCAGAATCACTTACTCTAATTTCCAGGTTCATGTATTTTGCTTTTGCATTGCACATTCTTTATTCTCTTTGGTTGTTTCTTCAGAATCATCCATGAAATCAAGTAGCAACTCAGAGAGTTTTTCTTTAGATAGGAACTTTATTTTGTTTTTAAGATGGGAGATACTTACCTCTGGTTCTTCATGTGATTCCTCATCAGATTATCCAATTACCATGAGCGCCTGATCTTCAGTCTCACCATCTTCTTATTCTTCATCCGAATTTTCCCCCCAAGCATCAACCATAGCTTTTGTTGTGGTTTTCTTGGGTTGGACCATTTCCTTCTTCCTGTTCCTTCTTTCATATCTCTCATTTTTCCATTCCACTTCCCACTGAGGACAGTTCTTAATAAGGTGGCCAGTCTTTCCACACTTGTAGCATCCCTCGTTGGTTGGACTTTATGGAGATTTTGCTTTGTTGAAGTTTCCTCCTCTAGAGAGGCCCTTTTTCCTTATGAGAAAGCTTCTGAATTCTTTGGTGATCATGGCCATCTAATCTTCCTCCAGATCTGCTCCCTTAGTGATCCTCAGTGCTAGACTCCTCTCCTTCTTTAGAGCATCCATTTTCATTGTCTGCCTTCTGAGTTCATAAGCAGTAAGGTTTCCAATTAGCTCGTCCAATCTGAGGGTTGCCATATTTTTGGATTCCTGGATAGCAGTGATTTTACTTTCCCAGGAAATTGATAAGACCCTTGTCAGGATCTTTTCTACCCTGTCCTCTTCGAGAATGACTCTTCCAAGAGACTTAAGTTCATTTGTCAAAGTTGTGAACCTTATGTACATCTTGGATTGTCTCTCCTTCTTTCATAGTGAAGTTTTCATACTGAGAGTATAGTAGAGTACCTCTTGATATTTTTACCTGAGGTGTTCCTTCATGGGCTACTTGCGAGGTATCCCAGATTTCTTTGGTAGTGGTGTAACTTTGGATTCTTCTATACTCGTCTGGCCCTAGTCCACACACTAGCCACTTTTTGGCCTTTGCATTCTTCTCCCATTTCTTCAGATCCTCAGCAGTGCAGTCAGCTCTAGTCTTTGGTACATCTACACCTTCAGCGGTCTTCTTTATGGTAGCTAGAGGACCATTAGTGACTATGTCCCAGAGTTCATAGTCTTCTCCAATCAGGTGGTCCTTCATCATGTTCTTCCACCAAGAGTAATACTGACCATTGAAGAGTGGTGGCCTTGCAGTTGATTGACCCTCCCAATTTCCAGGTGGTGCACTCATTTTGATCTTTTCCAAGGTGTTAGTCTTTTCAAGGATAACTCGCTCTGTTACCAATTGATATTTTATACTTCAATACCACACAAGGGGGGGGGGTGATTTGTGTGGTGTCCAATATTTTAGTGTTGTATCAATAGAAGAACCTGGTTCTTCTTGATGTTCCAATTTCTAATGATGCGGAATAATAAAGGCAGTAAAGTAAAAACACAGAGATTTTTACGTGGAAAACACCTTGCTCAAAAGGTGAAAAAACCACGACCTACTACTCAGTAGGATTTTTCCCAAACTCTTCACTACAACTCTGAGCCAAACAGCATTTACAAAATAAACTCTTTTGTAAACCTAGGATTAACTCTAATCCCTTTGTGGCAAACTAGCCTCTAGCTAATTGTGACAAGCTTCAAGTTAACTCGAACTTGAAAAGTGTGTACCTATTACAATTTCTTCTAAAATAAAGCTGAAAGATACAATATTAAATCATCTACTACAACCACCTAGACTCGAAAGACAAACAGATGGAACTGGTTCTTCTAGCTGGTCAGTAGCCTTTTTGTCGCACAAGGATTCTGCTTGCAAAATAACTCTGGGAATTTTGCTTTCAATTCTTGTTTCACTTCTGCCTTTGTGCGATCAGAATTCAGCAGGAATGCTTCAACATTATATAGCGCCAGCAATTGAGATGTTCTTGTTTAGTTCTAATGGAACTCTTCCTTGATAGAAGAGTTTGTGTTTATCTCAACTTCTTCCCTTTGTTATTGTCCTTGCTGAACTCGAACTCTAACGTCTTATCAATTTGCAACCTTTTCGCATTAGGAGACAACCTCTTAGTTCATGGATAATTCACAATCACGTTTATCTCCTGTACATAGATGGTTCTTGTGCCAATGGAATTGTTCAAGTATGTTTGCTCTGATGGACCTAGTTCAACTGGGTAGACATTTGTTAATCTTCAACGAAATTTGTCAATCTTCAAAACCATGCAGTGACTTGGGTCAACACGGTGCCAAACCACAATTTATGTCAAACAACCTAAGGGAAAGTCCCCAACACAGAGTTAGGCAAGCCACTTACCTCGACTGCTCAACTCAAACCGAGATCACGTTCTTGCCACGAGTACCCGACTCCAATTGGCCCAAATCTATTCAATTTAATTGCATAATGTAAATATAACTTTAATAAATTAATCTAACAAATAAATTTGAAGCTAATACGCGAAATTAGGAAAATTACCAAAAAGTCCCCCAGGCCCACGTCTCGAAATCGGGTAAAAGTTACAAATTTCGGACACCCGTTCACTCACGAGTCTAACCATACCAAAATTACTCGAATCAGATACAAAAAACTTGATCAAAACTCAAAAACTCGGCTTAAGAACTTTATCCATGTTTTCACCCAAAATTCAAAATTAAAGGATGAATTTAAGCTTAGATTCATGGAAATTAGACAAAACCGAGTAGGAATTACTTACCCAAAATCGCCAATCCCCGAGCTCCCAAGTTCAAAATATGAATTTTGGATAAAACCCTCAATTTTTGGTCTTTAATTCTGCCCAGAAACGTCCTTCATCGTGTTCGCAGAAGCCCAGTCGCGAACGCGAAGAGTAAAAAATCATGCGCCTAGATTTGTCCTACACGAATGCGTTCCTTAGCACACCAACCCTACGCGAACGCGGCTTGCCACACACGACCGTGATGGGTAAAGCCTCGAACCCCTGCCGCCTCATTTTCTTCTACGCGAACGCGGCCTAGCCCACGCGTTCCCATTTTATCACTGGCCCAACCTACACATTCGCATACAGCTTCACACAGATGCGAAGAACAATTCCCTGCCTGGCCCAGTTGACCTACGCGTCTGTGACACCTCTCACGCGACGAATAGAAGAAAATCAGCACCACCAAAATTTGATGCCCTCTAAGTCCAAAATTTATCCCATTGAGCATCTGAAACACCCGAGGCCTCCAGGACCTCAACCAAACTTACCAACCTGTACTAATAACTCATTCGAACTTAGTCGAGCCTTCAAACCACGTCACATAACACCAAAATCAAGAATTATGCATGAATTCAAGCCTAAGAACTTAGGTGTCACGCCTTCTTTTTCACCCGGTAAGGGTGGATAAGGGAGTTTTTCTACTTTAAGTGACATTATTCAATTTTTGGGATTTAGTTTATTCATAGTCGCCACCCGGATTTTTTATGGTGTTCTGGGACACCATTTATTTATTAGAAATCCCAAAACGGAGGAATTTTGACTCTATTTAAATTGTCTGTGAACCAGAAATCTGTGTAAGGAATTCTCTTAACCCGGGAGAAGCTGTTAGGCACTCCCGAGTTCCGTGGTTCTAGCACGGCCGCTTAATGATTAAACTTGGCCTAAATTATTTAACTACTGCTTTTGTACCTATGTGCATTTTTATATCTTTACCGCTATTATTATTCTTTTGTATTCAAAGAGTTATTTTTTAGACGGGTCACGTATGCGTAAAAAACCCGTTAAAAATTGAGATGTATCGAGAATCATGTCACGCAGACGTGTACATAAGTCTTGAAACTGAAGAGATAAATAAAGTTGCGCAAGCGCGTATTTTTGTTTTGTTGTAAAAAAGAAACAGGAATTACGTCACGCGGGCGTGTACGTAATTCTGATAATTTTTAGAAATTTGTTCCTAAAAGTGTCTCTACGAGTGTTCATTTTAGTCTTATTTGTGTTACGTAAGCGTATACACAATTGAGGAAAAGGGTACTTTTAGTTTAGTTTTTATTCAAAGTTACGTAAAACGTATACTTTGATGCTTAATTTATTATCTAAATTTAAGATAGTCACTATCTAACTATAGAAGGTGTTTGAGATTCACTACATCTAAAGTAGAAATCCTAAATCAAGTCACGAGTTTGGGCCATGGCCTAGTTTAGCCCGATTTTGATCACTTTAGGCCATCCTAATTGACTATTCATGAGAAAAGTAAGGTGCATGATTCTATTCAAATAATATTGGCCAATGAAAGATTCAGTAAAAGAGAAATCCTTATCAGATTACCAATTCACAACCATAAAACAAATGGACATATTAAATTATCCTAGTTCATCATCATAGATTGAAAGACAATTTCAAAACCATTGGAGAAAACGATGAAAAACAGAAACTGAGATTCTTTCATTGAGAGGGTTTTTCATCAAAAAATCAAAATACAGTTTTCAGAAATTATTGTAAGTCAATGTGGCTAATCAGAAAACAATTTTATCAATTTCACATAGTCTATACATATGCTTTTTAAATCATGATTCATACACACTTGGTTCTAGTCTTGAGTGGTTATACATCTACTTAAGGGGTGTGAAGGGAAATGTTTTAAATTCCATTATTCCTGTTTGCTTTTTTCAGAAGAATTATCAAAAACATGAAGTTTTAATTTTCCAGAATTTCCGCCAGGTTTACCAAAGAACTGATTTTCTTTTGACACGAAATACTTAGGGTAGTAAAACTCGTACTCCTCTATTCGAAAACTTTATAAGATGCGAAAGAAAACTACATAGCTGAATATAATATTCATAGTATCCAGTACCTTTTACAAATATATATAAAGATATAATTCAAAATACAGTTCCTTGCTCCTGAATACAAGTTCCAAAAAAAAAATGAAAATAAGGCAAAAAAGGAAAACTAAATGTTACGACCCCAAATCCTAACCGGTCGTGATGACGCCTATCATGGAACTAGGCTAGCCAACCATCACCTAACTACTCATTTGTTCTACTGTAAAATTTCAAAAATCAATAATAATAAGCAGCAAACAGAGTATAAATAATTTCTTTAAGTCTTTACGCCCCAACAATAATCTAACAGCCTAAAACATCCTCCCAAGACTGGAGTCAATGATCATGAGCATCTAAGATATAAACTAACTCTGCTAATGTCTTAACAATGTCTATGAAATAAATACTAATACTAATAAAGGAAGGCAAATGGAGAAGTTACGGACGCTGGACAGCTACCTGGAAATCCCGTAACGCTACTGCTAACGAACAAAGATGGCTACTACTCCGCGCTAGTACATGGATCTGTACACAAAGGTGCAGGGAGTAATGATGAGTACGCCAACTCAGTAGTAATGAAAATAAATCACATTATGAGAAATAAGAAACACACAGCACCGATACACCAATCCACAAAACAGTAAAACATCAAGTCACCATAAAGTATACGTCAAATACATAAGTTCAAAAACCAATTTCCAGAAAATCCTTTGAAACATGTTTTCAATATATATCTTAGTAAAACTCTCAGTAAAATCAGTTTGAAAAATGAAGTGACTCATAGTCAAAAGCTCAGTAAAGTATCATCATGAAACTGCCCCTCGGGCCATAATCATCACTTAGTATCAATTTCCCTCAGCACCTCACCATCTCTCAGTATCAGCCCCGCGGGAAACCTCACTGTCACTCATGCCTCCCAATCACTCATCACTCGGCACTCGCACTCGCACTCGCACTCTGTAGGTACATGCGCTCACTGGGGGTGTGTACAGACTTTGGAGGGGCTCCTACAGCCCAAGCGCTATAAATAAGCCACATCATGGCATAAATCACTCTCAGGCACTCGGACTCTCTCATATCATAACATCCTCACATTGGCCTTCGGCCTCACTCAGTCAGACACTCTCAGCATGCCACTCGGTCCATGAATAAAACGGGGTTCTCGAGCCAAAACTATATCATTTCAAGAAATAGTAATATCATCAAATAGGAGTGTCAACAATTTCATAGAAAAGAGCGAGTGTAAAATCATTGTTTCAAGTGAGGAAAACATGTAAAACAGCCCCGAAAGGGTTAAAACAGATTGGCACTAGGCCCAAACATGGCTTACATCCCAAATATATCAAAATATATCAATACTATTAAGCATAGGCTTAAAAAATGGTTTCGCAACTCAATAGTCGCCTAAAAAGGGATATATTTCCAAATTCCCGATTTGTGTAATCCAAAACCCGTGAAAGGGTGCAAGGTCCGGGGTTTCATACCTTCGAGACAGGATTTAAAGACATTACTTACCTCAGACAAGCACGACAATCTACTCTGCAACCCGCTGGCCTCTCGTATCAACTTTCGAGTGCTCCAAATCTATCAAGATTAGAAATTAGCTCAAAACCCGAAATTAGCCAAAACCCGACCCCCGAGCCCGCATCTCGAAACTCAACAAATTTTTATACCAAAATGTTCTTCATCATCTCACGAGTCTGTACATATAAAGAACGTTAAACTCAGAGTTCGTTTGACCTCTCAAATCGGCCCGGAAAGGTATCATAATCCCAAACCCTAACTCCACCTTTTTCTATCGATTTTCATGAATTTAAAAACGGATATTTGATCCTTAATCACATATAATCGAGTATTAGGGTCCAAAATTCTTACCTCAATGAAGAACAATGATTTCCTCTCTTCAAAATCACCTCAAAAGCTCTCTTTCCGTACAAAAATGGTGAAAAAGGGTTAATGGTCGCGGAAGGGTTTAATTAAATACTGCCAGTTATTCCTTCATTGCAAACGCGGCCCACTTCCCGCGTTCGCGAAGCATTATTTCCTCCAGGCCCCAATTTGACCTCTGCGAATGCGGTCACGCTCCCGCGAACGCACAACTTCCCCAGTCAACCCATTGCGACCGCACTCCCCAGGCTCGCGAACGCACAGAACAAAAGGCCTGGGGTCCCTCAGATGAACCTAACCCTACGCGAACGCATCTCCTCACCCGCATTCGCACTGGCCAGAACTCCTTATCCTCCGAGTTTTCACCTCCCCCTTCGCGAACGCATAGAAGACTTTCCCCCAGCTCCCAACTTCCCCTATGCGAATGCGGGCTCCTTACCGCGAACGCATAGGGTAAAAATCCTTTGTAGCAACACCAGAAAAATAGCATGAGTTCTACACATGAAATGATCCGTTAACCACCCAGAACCAATCCCGAGCCCCTCGGGACACCAACCAAATTTACCAACACATCATAAATGATCATTAAAACTTAGTTGCACTCTCAAAACACTAAAAATAACATCAAAGCATCAAAATCACATCGGATTCAAGCCTAAGAACTTTGAAATTTCTAAAATTCACCAAAGATGCCGAAACTATCCAAAACAACTCCGATTGACCTGCAATTTTGCAGAAATATCCAAAATGGCATTACGCATCTGTTCCAACATTCATAATTCCATTCCGACCCCGATAACCTATTTTCCACTACCGACCGAAAATCACCAAAAACTAACTTTCGCCAATTCAAGCCTAATTCTACACCAGACATCACAAAATTATTATGAACACACTTCTAAGTCTTAAATCACATAACGAAGTTATCTGAGCCATAAAATTTGCATTTCGAGGTCGTTTACAAATAAGTCAACTCTCAGTTGACTTTTTCAACTATAAGGCTATTTTTAGAGACTAAATGACTAAACTCTCACTACAACCATTCTGATTCCAAGCCTACCAACTCTAACACATAAATAACAGTATAGCCGACCTAGAACAAGGCAATAACAGTGAATATAATGCAGGTTCTACGTAATGACTGACTGAGTCGTTACACTAAATGTTGTTGCTCCTGTGCAAGCTTCAGCAAAGCTTTGTGATTCAATATTTACTACTTAAACGTGCATTTTTTAGCTATCAAACAATCAAACAGTTTTAGGCATTATCAAGGGTGAACCTGACCATGAACGGGTCAGATTTTAGTCCCCATTGTGCCAATACTAGCATAAATCTAAAACTATATGGGAGACTTACTTATTGAGTCTCTTCAGTGATTAAAGAAAACACAAATAAGAGCAGATTTATGCATTTTTTATGGAAAGAACCTGACCATAAAGAAGGTCATGTTCAGAATCCAGTAATGCTAACAACCTAAAATCAGCATTCAAGCCCTATATTCGAAATTAAAGACTCCGAACCAAAATTCAGCAAACATGTTTCAGATTCAGACTTACACATAAATCTCCAACATAGATATTACATACAAAAATAGTTAAGGAAATAACTCAAGTAAAACTAACAAGTTTACATAGCACAAAATTCAGATCTTAAGAGGGTTTATTCATAAATAAAGAAGTTACATACCTTTCAGAGAAAAAAGAATAAAGAAATCCTAACCAAATAAAGATCAGGCCAAAGAATATTCAGCTAGAAGGAGTAATCAAGCAGCAACAAACAGCAATCCTCAAAATCAACCTAGCTCCCATGAACTTTGATGAATTCTTGAAAGAAATCAAATATTTTCATTGATATTTTTTGGAAATTTTCGTCGATGAATAAAAGCTATTGTGATTTTTTTTTTGTGTTTTTAGATGTTTTCCGTAGCTAAATGAATGTCAAAAGAGAGTAATAGATTGCAAAGCGGGTATTTGAGTCTGTAGGAAGGTAATTTTCAGTCCCTTTTCTTAGAGAATGAGAGTTCCTTTATATAGAGTATACCCTCCCCTCATTTTCCATGTGCCCTTTCCCTGAAATTAAGGGATAAGGGAATCTTTTCTAACAGCTTTTCTTCCAGCTGGCCTATCTAGAATGTTCTGATATTTTTTAACCTTTTTCTCAGAAAATTTACCTAATATCTTTATATTATTACACATGATCCCCTTCTAGAAGGTTCTCTACTCTAAGCTTCTAATTAGTTCTGGTCCTTTTAGTTTTTACTATTACTTTTTAGTACCTAGGGTTTAGGTTAGGTTAATTATCAGTTTAATCCTAGTTTAATTAACTTAATTGAGGTTAGTCAACTTAATTCCTTAGACTTGGGTTAGGTTATTTGCTTCAGTTAATTAACCTCAGTTACTTATCTTAACTAGAATTTAGGACTTAGTTAATTATTTAAGAGGTTATTAACCTAGGTTAACCTATTAAACAAGTGACTTTTTACAGGTTATCACTAATTAGGTTAATCTTGAGTTTAGGATTAAACTAAGTTAATTCACGACCATACACTGGTTCGGAATTAACTAGTTTCCTAATTAATTGGGCAATTAATCAACTAACCTAATTTTAACATACTCAAATAAACCATGAAGAAATTAATCAATAAAGGACAATCATATTTTAATGAAAACAGCCATTTGAAAAACCTAACATGAATCAATTAGACTAGATACTGCTAATTTCAACACTAACAATCAGAAAGTCCTAAAAGGGTTGCAAAAACAGTGAAGAACAATTATTACACATTAACAACATGAATCAAAGAAAACAGTCACCTACAGTGACAAAACCCTAGGTTGTTTATCCAAAGAACCCTAATTACTAATTGACGGGAATAAATTAAACTACGACATGATCATCATGAAATATGTTTTGAGTTTGAACTAATTAAACAGGAGAAACATGAATAAGCGGAGGGAAATAGTGAAGGAGAATTTGGATAAAATAAAATAAAAAGGAATTCAAATCAACAAACAAGTTAAACACATAAAGCATACTGTCATGTTCAAGAAATTTACAAAGAAACAAGAAAAACATGTCAAGATAACAAGTTTCAGATTTAAACAACTGGGGGCCAATTCTAACCTAGGTGATCTATTTTTAAACAAATAAAAGGAAGAGGGGGGAGCACCTGGTTAAGTGGGAACAAATTGGCCGGATTCCGGCAGCTGATCAGAGTTTGGCCGGACTTCCGACGAGCTTTGAATGGAATCAAACCCACGTGAATCACTTGCTCTTGTGGGAGGTGGTTGAGGATGAAGAGGATATTGTCTGGTGAAGATTTGAGCTTGATTGGCGGTGCTCCGCCGTCAGAGGCAATTTCCAGCCAGCAGAGTTAGGGCAGGGGACGGTGGAGGCTGGCGGGTCTTTAGAGAGGAGGGAGAGAGACGGATAGAAGGGGGGGGTGTTAGACTTAGGGGTCAAATGGGGTATGGGGTTGTTAGGATAGATATATACTTAGTGATTAATTATTTCCCAGCCGTTGGATCTGGGGAGATCAGCGGGTGGGATTGGTTTAATTAGTAAACAGGGTCATTTTTGGAGGGTTTGGGCTAGACCTGTAACGACTCGACCAGCCGTTTTGTGTATTCGGACCCCGTTCCCCTAAATGAAACTTCCCATAGCGGATTATTGTGATTTATGACTTGCGAGGATGGGTGGTTCGGGATTCGGAAGTGTTTAGAGCTGTATAGGAACACTTAGTTCCTTAAGGTTGGTCTTTTGGCCAAGTTTGACTTCGGTCAACATTTTGAGCAAACGACCTCGAAATCAAGTTCTGACACTTTCGGTAGCTTCTTATGATGATTTCGGACTTGGGTGGTTGTTCGGAATGGGTTTTGGATGACCTGGTGGCATTTCGGCGCCCAATATCGAAATAAGGGTTTTCTTAAGTTCATAATTTGGTTAGGAATGTGTTTTTGTGTTATCGAGGTCCGAACGGAATTCCGAGGCCGGGAATATTTCCGTTATGTCATTTATGACTTGCCTGCAAAGTTTGGTGTCATTCCGAGTAGAATTGGTCGGTTCGGCGCATTGATATCGAATTTAAGAACTCGAAGTTCTTAAGTTTTGATTCTAGGGGTTTTGAAGGATGATTCTATGTTTTAGCGTTGTGGGCTGCCCAGTTTTCGCAGGTGCGAGCCAAGCCCTTGTCACATTTTCCGCAGGTGCGACACCGCAGGTGCGGTCCTTGAGCCGCAAGTGAAGAACCACTCTTAGGCAGTGTGTTTCTTTAAAACACGGGATTTTGTTCATTTTCTTTCCACCATTGTCGACCTAGGAATCTTGGAAAAGAGCCAATTCACCTAGCTAGTGAAGAGGTAAGTAAATTATACCCTAGTATTAGTTTAATACATGAACAACTAGTTAAATTAACTACTTAATTAGTGAAAATCAAGGAAATGGGTAGTAACCTAGGGCTTTCGATAAATTTGAGAATTTCTCGTGAATGGGTTATGAAATCAAGTAAAAATCATATATTAACGATCCTTAGGTTATGGGTGAGTGTTTCCTTCGAGAATTTTTGGAATCCGAGCGTGCGGGCCTGGGGGTGAATTTTTGGATTTCTTCAAGAATGATGAATTGACTATATAGATAGGATAATTCCATGCTTTGAGTATAATTTGATATATTTACATGACGTTTGATTAGTTTCGAGTCCTTGGGCGACGAATTCGGAGTTTCGGGCGCATTCTTGATCCGGGGAGTATATTCGATGCGAGGTGAGTCTCCTTTCTAACTTTGCAAGAGGGAATTGTCTGCATAGGTGATTTAAATGCTATGTGTAATGTTTTTGGGGGCTATGTACGTACCAAGTGACGAGAGTCCGTACGTAGTGGCTATTATTTCTATGTCCGGGTAGTTAGGCCTACATCATACCTTGTATTCTTCCTTGTAATGAATTATATGTGATGAACTCATGTTATATGTAGTATTGTTTCCCTGAAGTTTATGGAATTGGATAGTTGGGAGGAGTTGTTTACGGAAAGTAAATTGTTAACGTTCGATCCTCGGCAGTGCACATAGATGATTATTTTATGGCTCAGTCCGGTTGTCCTTATCCGGTATGCGTTTGATAAATTGTTACTGATTTCATGGATATTGATTAATAGATTATTTGGGGGAAAGTCGAACGAGTAATTTTTTATTTACTTCCAGTACTTGATCGGACTTCAGTGCCTTATATTTGCTGTTTTTTTGCCTTTACATGCCTACTGCTTTCATCATATTCTATTATATAATATTATTGGACCTTAGTGAGTGTCAAGTCGACCTCTCGTCACTACTTCTTCGAGATTAGACGGGATACTCACTGGGTACATATTTATTTATGTACTCATGCTACGCTTCTATACTTAATTGTACAGGTTCTCAGGATGGTGCATTTGGTTATCAAACCGGAGCTAGATTCTGATTTCATTTGGACCCCACTTCACGGTGAGCTGCTTCTCCTGTTGATCCTCGGCAGCACCATGGAGTTTCTTTGCTTATTTTCCCGTTTATTTCATTCCGATAGTGGGACTGTATCTTATATCTTTTGTATATACTGTTAGTATGCCCGTAGGACTTGTGACACTAGTTCCTGGCACACCTGTGGTAGCTATTATGGGTTTTGGTCTCTATATATATATATATATATTGGCTCATGCCTCTTATGACTGCTTTTGGTTATAAACTGGTAAATTACCCCTTTTTCGGTTAATGTTTTAAGCTTTAAAACTTGGTATATGTTGAGATGTTTAATCAATGAGAAAGAACCCATAGTAAATTGAGTGCTGGCTTGCCTGACCCTGATGTTTGGTGCCATCACGACCTGAGTAGGATTTTGGATCGTGACAACATGGTATCAGAGCTCTAGGTTCACGTAGGTCTCACGAGTCACGGGCAGGCCTAGTAGATTCTTGCGGATCGGTACAGAGATGTTTGTACTTATCTTCAGGAGGCTATAAGGTGTTAGGAAACCACTATTCATTCATATTCTATCGTGCAGTTGATGGTGTAATAAAGGCTCATTCTTCCATTCTCTCACAGATGGTGAGGACACGCACATCTGATACTCCAGACCTGGTTGATGCCGCTACCCACGCCGTTAGAGGCCGTGGCAGAGGCCAGGGGAGGGCACCGCCCCGAGGTAGGGGACGAGGGAGTCCTAGAGCTATTCTAGTTGCACCACCACCATAGGATCCTATTATCGAGGAGCAAGACAAGGTGGCTCAAGCATATCCTGCTCGAGTGGATTTCATGACGGCGCCAGGCTTCCAGGAGGTCATGGGTTGTATGATGAGATTTATGGACACCATGTCCCATGATGGTTTATTTCCAGCAGATCCTGCCACTTCTCAGGCGGCAGGGGGAGTCCAGACCTCTACTGCCCAGGCTGTAGGTCAGACAACATCACTACATCATAACCCGGGTACACTGCCCGGGGGTGGGGTTCAACATGTAGTAGCACCCGAGCCTAGACCTGTCGCGGACGACAATCCGGAAAAGTTATTGGATAGATGGACTCGATTGCACCCTCCAGTCTTCGGGGGTGAGCGAGGCGAGGATGCCCAGGACTTCATTGACAGGTGCAGGGAGAGACTGCACAACATGAGGATATTAGAGTCCCATGGAGTGGATTTCACTACCTTCCAGCTTGAGGGCAGAGCTCGTAGGTGGTGGCAGTCCTACATTCTCAACAGGCCAGCAGATTCTCCTCCTGCCACTTGGGGGCAGTTCACTCGGATATTTTTGGACAGATATATTCCACCCTCTAAGAGGGAAAAGCTGCGCTATCAGTCTGAGCAGCTAGAGCAGGGACAGATGTTAGTGACAGATTATTAGGCCATATTTTCATAGTTGTCTCACCATGCACTCATGATATTACCTACTGAGGCCGAGAGAGTGCGGAGGTTTGTGGCTGGGTTGCATCCAGGTATTAGGGCCACCATGGCCCGAGAGGTGGAGATGGGTACTCCATATCAGCTCGTGGTAGAGATTGCTCGCAGGATCGAGGGGTATCGATCGAGGAGCAGGGAGTAGGGGCAGCAGGACAAGCGGGCTAGATTCTGCCGGGACTTCAGAGGTTCCCCAGTTAGGGGCAGAGGTTAGTTTGGAAGTAGTAAGCCCAGCAGACTTTCATATTCAGCACCTCCACCACCTCCCCGAGGTGCTTCAGCGAGGCCTCAGTTCAGCGCTATGCCAGAGCGTTCCTACCGCCCTCCAGCTATTTAGAGTTCACCCGGCAGGTATTCCAGTCATCAGAGATCCTCCAGTTCCTACTTCAGTGCTATGCCAGAGGGTCCGCATCGCTCTCCAGCCATTGAGGGTTCTTCTTCGGGGCAGCAGGATATGGTACCTGGAGGTTGTTACGAGTATGGGGAGCCAAGTCATATGAGGAGACATTGTCCCAGGTTTTGGGGCAAGGCAGTGCAGCAGAGTTATCAGCCCATGGGTCCAGCACTAGCAGTCCAGCCACCTAGAGGTGGAGGACAGGTCGGCAGGGGTCGTCCTAAAGGTAGAGGCCAGTCAGGGGGAGGCCAGTCAACTCATGTTCATTCTGGTGGTGCTCAGTCTTCAGGTGCTCCGGCTAGATTCTATGCTATTCTGGCCAGATTAGATGCAGTGGCCTCAGACGCCGTTATCAAAGGTATTATCTCAGTATGTGGTAGAGAGGCTTCAGTATTATTTGAATCAGGATCCACCTATTCATATGTTTCAGCATTATTTGCTCATTTTCTAGATGTTCCTCGTGAATCCTTGGGTTCTCCTATATATGTGTCCACTTCTGTGGGCAATTCTGTGGTGGTAGACCGGGTCTATCGGTCTTGTGTGATTACCTTTTGTGGGTTCGAAACCACAGTGGACCTTCTATTGCTCGACATGGTTGATTTCGAGGTTATTCTTGGCATGGATTGTCTATCTCCTTATCATGTCGTGCTAGATTGCCATGCCAAGACAGTTACTTTAGCCATGCTTGAGTTGCCTAGGCTGGAGAGGAGAGGTTCCTCAGTTAGTGTAGCCAGCCTGGTTATTTCATTTCTGAAGGATCGACATATGGTCGAGAAGGGTTGTCTGGCCTATCTTGCCTATGTGTGAGACACCACCGTCGAGTCTCCAACAATTGATTCAGTGCCAATTGTTCGAGAGTTTGCTGATGTATTTCCTTCAGACCTTCCAAGCACGCCTTCGGATTGTGATATTGATTTCTGTATTGATGTAGCTCCAGGCACTCGGCCTATTTGCATTCCCCCGTATCGAATGGCTCCAAAAGGAGCATCTTGAGGAGTTGTTGGCTATAGGGTTTATCAGACCGAGTGTATCACTGTGGGGTGCTCCAGTTCTATTTGTGAAGAAGAAGGACGGGTCTATGTGGATGTGTATTGATTACCACATGTTGAAAAAGGTTACTATTAAGAACGAGTATCCTTTGTCGCGCATCGATGATTTGTTTGACCAGTTGCAGGGTGCTAGGGTGTTTTCTAAGATTAATTTGAGATCGGGATATCATAAGTTGAAGATTCGAACCTCGGATGTTCCGAAGACTGCTTTTCGTACGAGATATGGCCATTATGAGTTCTTGGTGATGTCCTTTGGCTTGACTAATTCCCCAGCAACATTCATGGACTTGATGAATAGGGTGTTCAGGCCATATATTGATTCCTTTGTCATTGTCTTCATAGATTACATCTTGATTTACTCACGTAGCCTGGGAGAGCACGAGCAGCATTTGAGAGTTGTGCTCCAGATATTGCGGGAACAGAAGTTATATGCTAAGTTCTCTAAGTGTGACTTCTGTTTTGATTTCGTGGCATTCTTGGGTCATGTGGTATCCAGAGAGGGTATCAAGGTTGATCCTCATAAGATCGAGGTAGTTTAGAGTTGGCCACGTCCTACTTCAGCTACAGAGGTCAGGAGTTTTTTGTGCCTAGCAGTTTATTACCACCGTTTCGTGAAGGGGTTTTCTTCTATTGTAGCCCCATTGACTAGATTGACTCAGAAGAATGCCCCGTACCAATGGTCTGACGAGTGCGAGGCGAGCTTTCAGAAGCTCAAGACAACTTTGACTTCAACACAAGTTCTAGTATTGCCTTTCGGTTCTGGGATGTATACAGTGTATTGCGACGCTTCACGCATTATCTTGGGATGTGTGTTGATGCAGAAAGGGAGAGTTATTGCTTATGGTTCGCGCCAGCAGAAGGTTCATGAGAAGAATTACCATGTGCACGATTTGGAGTTGACGGCGATTGTTCATGCTCTTAATATTTGGAGGCACTACTTGTATGGAGTGTCCTGTGAGGTTTATACATACCACCGCAGCTTGCAGCACTTGTTCAAGCAGAGGGATCTTAATTTGAGGCAGCACAGATGGCTGGAGCTGCTGAAGGATTATGATATCACCATTCTTTATCATCCGGGCAAGGCAAATGTGGTAGCAGATGCCTTGAGCAGAGAGGCAGAGAGTATGGATAGCTTGGCTTACATTGCAGCAGAGGAGAGACCTCTAGCTTTGGACATTCAGTCCTTGGCTAATCGCCTAGTGAGATTAGACCTTTCATAGCCTCATCGAGTTTTAGCACATGTGGTTGCTCAGTCTTCGTTATTGGGGGCGATTAAGGCTCGGCAATATGATGATCCGTGTTTGGCAGAGCTACGGGAGACAGTGGTTCAGGGTAGGGCTAAGGAGGTTACCGTTGGCGAGGATAATGTTCCGAGACTTCAGGGCGGTTTATGTGTTCCTAATGTCGATGGCCTTAGAGGGAGGATTCTAGAGGAGACACAGCACTCTTGATATTCTGTTCATCCTGGTGCTACGAAGATGTATCGTGATTTGAAGCAGCATTTCTGGTGGAGGCGGATAAAGAAAGACATTATGGAGTATGTGGCTAGGTGTCTTAATTTCCAGCAGGTTATGTATGAGCACCAGATGCCAGGAGGCCTACTTCAGCAGATGCTCATTCCTGAGTGGAAGTGGGAGAGCATCACTATGGACCTCGTGGTTGGGTTGCCTCGGACCTTGCGGAAGGTTGACGCGGTTTGGGTCATTGTGGATAGATTAACCAAATCGGCGCATTGCATTCCTGTAGCTACTACTTATACTTCTGAGAGGCTAGCCTAGATCTACATTCGATAGATAGTACGGTTACACGGTGTGCCAGTGTCCATTATATCAGATCGAGGTCCTCAGTTCACCTTGCACTTCTAGAGAGCATTGCATAGTAAGATGGGAACCCAGATAGATCTCAGCACAACATTTCACCCTCAGACTGATGGTCAGTTTGAGCGTACAGTTTAGATATTGGAGGACATGCTTAGGGCGTGTGTGATTGACTTTGGAGGTCAGTGGGACGAGTTCTTGCCTTTGGCCGAGTTTGCTTACAATAATAGTTATTAGTCCAGCATCGAGTGGCTCCATTTGAGGCCTTGTATGGTCAGCGATGTCGTTCTCCTATCGGATAGTTTGAGCCTGGCGAGGCTAATTTATATGGCACCGACCTAGTGAGAGATGCTTTGGAGAAGGTGAAGTTAATTCATGAGAGGCTCCGCACAGCAAAGTCCAGACAGAAGAGTTACGCAGATCAGAGGGTGCGTGACGTATCATTTATGGAGGGAGATAAGGTTCTGTTGAAGGTTTCACCGATGAAGGGTATTATGAGGTTCGGGAAGAAGGGCAAGTTGATCCCACGGTTTATAGGTCATTTCGAGGTGTTGAGGCGAGTTGGAGTGGTTGCTTATGAGCTTGCTTTACCTCCCACCTTATCAAGAGTTCCTCCGGTCTTTCATGTATCCATGCTCCAGAGGTACCACGCCGACTTCTCTAACGTGGTTGATTTCAGCACTATTCAGTTAGATGAGAGGTTGGGCTACGAGGAGGAGCCAGTTGCTATTATTGATAGGCAGGATCGCCAGTTGAGATCCAAGAGAGTTTCTATTGTAAAGGTCCAGTGGAGGGGCCAACCAGTTGAGGAAGCGACCTTGGAGTCCGAGGAGGAGATGCGAAGAAGATATCCGCACTTATTCAGCACATCAGGTATGATTCTAGACCCCGAACGTTTGTTTAAGAGGTGGAGAATGCAACGACCCGACCAGTCGTTTTGCGTATTCGTACCCTGTTCCCCTAAATGAAACATCCCATAGAGGATTATTGTGATTTATGACTTGCGGGGACGGGTGGTTGGGGATTCAGAAGTGTTTAGAGCTTTATAGGAACACTTAGTTCCTTAAGGTTGGCCTTTTGGCCAAGTTTGACTTCGGTCAATATTTTGAGCAAATGACTTCGGAGTCAAGTTCTGACAGTTCTGGTAGCTTCGTATGATGATTTCGGACTTGGGCGTGTGTTCGGAATGGGTTTTGGATGACCCGGCGGCGTTTTGGCGCCCAATATCGAAATAAGGGTTTTCTTAAGTTCATAATTTGGTTTGGAACGTGTTTTTGTGTTATCGAGGTCCGAACGGAATTTCGAGGCCGGGAATAGTTCTGTTATATCATTTATGACTTGCCTGCAAAATTTGGTGTCATTCTAAGTAGTATAGGTTGGTTCGGCGCATTGATATCGAATTTAAGAACTTGAAGTTCTTAAGTTTTGATTCTTGAAGTTTTGAGGGGTGATTCTGAGTTTTAGCGTTGTTTTTAGTGTTTAGAAGGCTCAATCGAGTCTGTATTTTGATTTGGGACTTGTCGGTATATTTGGACGGGGGCTCGGGTGGGCCCAGGTGCCTCTCGAGCACCAAATGAGGCCAAAAACCAGCTACAAGGGTTGCTAGTGCACTTGATCTGGTGTGACCGCGGGTGCGGTTGCCCAGACGCAGGTGTGGGACTGCTCCTGCGGTCCCAGCCTCGCAGGTGCGATCCTAGGTGGGCTGCCCAATTTTCACAGGTGCGGACTCCTGCACGCAGTTGCGAGCCCAGGCCCTTGTTCCATTTTCCACAGGTGCGAGCTACTGCTCGCAGGTGCGAGACCATATGTGTGGTCCTTGAGCCGCAAGTGCGGAACCACTGTTAGGCGGTGTGTTTCTATAAAAAACGGGATTTTGTTCATTTTCTTTCCACCATTGTCGACCTAGGAAACTTGGAAAAGAGCCAATTCACCTATCTACTGAAGAGGTAAGTAAATTCTACCCTGGCATTAGTTTAATACATGAACTACTAGTTAAATTAACTACTTAATTAGTGAAAATCAAGGAAATGGGTAGTAACCTAGGGCTTTTGAGAAATTTGAGAATTTCCCGTGAATGGGTTATGAAATCAAGTAAAAATCATATATTAACGATCCTTAGGTTATGGGTGAGTGTTTCCTTCGAGAATTTTTGGAATCCGAGCGTGCAGGCCCGGGGGTGAATTTTTGGATTTATTAAAGAATGATGAATTGACTATATAGATAGGAGAATTCCATGCTTTGAGTATAATTTGATATATTTACGTAACGTTTGATTAGTTTCTAGTCCTTGAGAGACGAATTCGGTGTTTCGGGCGCATTCTTGATCCGGGGAGTAGATTCGACACGAGGTGACTCTCCTTTCTAACCTTGCAAGAGGGAATTGTCCCCATAGGTGATTTAAATGCTATGTGTAATGTTTGTGGGGGCTACGTACGCACCAAGTGACGAGAGTTCGTACGTAGTGGCTAGTATACCTATGTCCGGGTAGTTAGGCCTACATCATGCCTTGTACTCTTCCTTGTAATGAATTATATGTGATGAACTCATGTTATATGTAGTATTGTTTCCCTGAGGTTTATGGAATTGGATAGTTGGGAGGAATTGTTTACGGAAAGTAAATTGTTGAGGTTATTGTGTGTGCATGTGACTGCTTCGCAATTTACATTCCGCGAGCGGAGTGTGATTTCCCCCACTCTCATGGGAGCGGGTCGTACGCCACCGCGGATTGAAGGATGCACTTATGGTTTGGGTCATTCGACCCTCGGCAGTGCATAGGTATGATTAATTATGGTAAAGATGCACTTATGGTTCGGGCCGTTCGACCCTCGGCAGTGCATAGGTATGATTAATTATGGTAAGGATACACTTATGGTTCGGGCCGTTCGACCCTCGGCAGTGCACAGAGATGATTATTTTATGGCTCAAGCCAGTTGTCCTTATCTCGTATGCGTTTGATAATTTGTTACTGATTTCATGGATATTGATTGATAGATTATTTGGGGGAAAGTCGAAGGAGTAATTGTTTATTTACTTCCAGTACTTGCTCGGACTTCAGTGCCTTATATTTGTTGTTTTACTGCCTTTACATGCCTACTGCTTTCATCATATTCTGTTATATAATATTATTGGACCTTAGTGTGTGTCAAGTCGACCTCTCGTCACTACTTCTTCGAGATTAGAGGGGATACTCACTGGGTACATATTTATTTATGTACTCATGCTACGCTTCTATACTTAATTGTACAGGTTCTCAGGATGGTGCATCTGGTTATCAGACTGGAGCTAGATTCTGATTTAATTTGGACCCCACTTCACGGTGAGTTGCTTCTCTTGACGATCCTCGGCATCACCATGGAGTTTCTTTGCTTATTTTCCCGTCTATTTCTTTCAGACAGTGGGACTGTATCTTATATATTTTTTGCATTCTGTTAGTATGCCCATAGGACTTGTGACACTAGTTCCTGGCACACCCGTGGTAGCTATTATGGGTTATGGTCTGTATATATATATATATATATATATATATATATATATATATATATATATATATATATATATATATATATCGACTCATGCCTCTTATGACTGCTTTTTGTTAGAAACTGGTAAATTACCTCTTTTCGATTAATGTTTTAAGCTTTAAAACTTGGTATATGTTCAGATGTTTAATCAATGAGAAAGAACCCATAGTAAATTGAGTGTTGGCTTGCCTGACCCCGCTGTTGGGCGCCATCACGACCTGAGTAGGATTTTTGGTCGTGACAGGACCAAGCAGGTGTTTGGTTGGGTTGGACTGGTCAAGGCTTCTTGGGCCTGGGCAATTCCAACCCAGGTCCGTTTTTTTTAATTCATTTAAAAAAAATATAAACTCAATTAATTAAATCAACACTAAAAATGTAATAATTAGTTCTAAACTAGTTTTTGTCCAATTATACATTAATTAATTAAGAGTCATGTCATTTAATTTACTCCTAATCATTTAAAGGAAAAATTTCACAAGTTTTCTAAAAAGAAATAATTAAATCAAGAAATTAAACATTAACCTACTTTATGTCAAATAATTATATTTATTTAGATAGTAATTAAGGTTACGTACCGAATTATGCCGCTTTAAATCATTTATAAATTTAAAAGACGAATTATGAAATTTTTGTAGGACTATATGGTAGGTAAAAAATCACGTGCTCACATTAGGAATTTTCCAAAATCTACAACTGATGCCGAAACACATCAAAACTAGTCCGAATGACCTCAAATTTGACACACAAGTCATAAATGACACTACATACCTACAACCACTTTCGGAATTCTATTCCGAGACCGATATAAAAATTTCACCTATCGACCGAAATCGCCGACATTCTAGCTTTCGCCAATTCAAGCCTAAATCTACTACAGGCCTCGAAAACCCATTCCGAGAGGCGCTCCTAACCACGAAATCACTCAACGGAGATAACGGAATCCCATTCCGAATCCTTCTTCATACAATTCCAACTACGGTCCGATTTCTAAAGCTTAAACTAATATTTAGGGACTATGTGTCCCAAAACTCTTCGGAATCCACAACTAATTACTCCGACGAGTCTTATAAGCAGATAAAAATGTGGGAAATCAGTTATTAGGGGATTGGGGCGCTAACTTTTAAAATGACCGACCGGGTCGTTACATTCTCCCCCTTTTAAGAAATATGTTCGTCCTCGAACGAGTATAAAGACATACTTGTAGCTGTGAAAAGATGAGGGTACTGGCTGCACATGTCTTGCTCGGTCTCCCAAGTCGCCTCCTCGACCGGCTGACCCCTCCACTAAACCCTTACTGATGCAATATTCTTTGACTTGACCTTTATGACCTATCTATCCAATATAGCTAATGGCTCTTCAATATATGATAAATCCTTGCCCAACTAGACTAAACTGAAATCCAATACATGAGCCGGATCACCATGATACTTCTGGAGCATAGAGACGTGGAATACTGGATGAACTCTTGCTAGGCTGGGAGGCAAGGCAAGCTCATAAGCAACCTCCCCAACATGCCGCAATATCTCAAAAGGACAAATAAATCTCAAACTCAGCTTACCCTTTTTTTCGAACCTCATGACGCCCTTCATAGGCGATACTCGA
This sequence comes from Nicotiana undulata, assembly GCA_005239495.1. Classification (NCBI taxonomy): domain Eukaryota; kingdom Viridiplantae; phylum Streptophyta; class Magnoliopsida; order Solanales; family Solanaceae; genus Nicotiana; species Nicotiana undulata. The sequence goes on from ML247739.1 coordinate 23,879, forward strand.
AGTAAAACCCGATCACCATCCATAAATGCAAAATCATGAACCTTCCAGTCCGGGTAACTCTTCATAGGTGATACCTAAAGTAAAACTCGATCACTAGCCATAAATGCCAAATCACGAACCTTCTGGCCCACGTACCTCTTCTGCCTGTACTGAACTGTGCGAAGTCTCTCCTGAATCACCTTCACCTTGTCCAAGGCATCCTAGACAAATTCTGTACCCAATAATCGGGCCTCGCCCGACTCGAACCATCCAACTAGAGACCGACACCGTCTACCATACAAAGCCTCATACGGTGTCATCTGAATGCTGGACTGGTTGCTGTTATTATAAGCAAACTCCGCAAGTGGAAAGTATTGGTCCCATGACCCTCCAAACTCCATCACACAGGCACGGAGCATATCCTCAAGAATCTAAATAGTGCGCTCGGACCGCCCGTCCGTTTGAGAGTGAAAGGTTGTACTCAACTCTACCCTGGTGCCCAAATCCTGCTGAACGGCTCTCCAGAACCGTGAAGTGAACTATGTACCTCTGTCTGAAATGATAGATACTGGAATACCGTAAAGACGGACAATCTCCCTGATATAAATCTCAGCCAATCTCTCTGAGGAATATGTAGTCAACACTGGAACGAAATGGGCTGACTTGGTCAGCCGATCCACGATCACCCAAATAGCATCGAACTTTCTCAAAGTTCGAGGAAGTCCAACCACGAAGTCCATGGTGATCCGCTCCCACTTCCACTCTGGGAGCTCAATCTGCTGAAGCAATCCTCCCAGCCCTTGATGCTCATATTTAACTTGCTGACAATTGAGACACTTGGCCACAAATCCAACTATGTCCTTTTTCATACTTCTCCACCAATAGTGTTATCTCAGGTCCTGGTACATTTTCATGGCACCCGGATGAATAGAGTACCGCGAGCTATGGGCTTCCTCAAGAATCAAATTTAGCCCGTCTACATTGGGCACACAGATACGGCCCTGCATCCTCATCACGCCATCATCACCTATAGCTACGTCCCTGGAATCACCTCGTTGGACCCTATCCTGAAGAACCAGAAGGTGGGGATCATCATATTGGCGCTATATGATGCAGTCATAAAGAGAAGATCGAGCAACCACGCAAGCTAATACCCGACAAGGCTATGAAAGATTGAATCTCAAAATCTGACTGGCTAAGGACTGAACATCCAAGGCTAAGGGCCTCTCAACTACCGGAAGATATGCCAAACTCGCCAAACTCTCCGCTCGGCGACTCAAGGCATCGACCACCACATTCCCCTTCCCAGATGGTATAATATAATGATGTCATAGTCCTTTAGTAACTCCAACCACCTTCGTTGGCGCAAATTAAGGTCCTTCTACTTGAACAAGTGCTACAAACTCTGGTGATTCGTAAAAATCTCACATGGAACACTGTACAAGTAATGACGCAAAATCTTCAGGGCGTGAACAATAGCTGCGAACTCGAGATCATGAACTGGATAGTTCTTCTCATGCACTTTCAACTGTCTGGACGCGTAGGCAATCACCCGACTGTCCTGCATCAAAACCGCTCCAAGGCCAATCCTCGAGGTATCACAATAGACTATATAAGACCCTGAACTCGTAGGCAATACCAACACTGGAGATGTAGTCAAGGATGTATTGAGCTTTTGGAAGCTCTCCTCACACTCCTCAGTCCACCTGAATGGAGCACCCTTCTGGGTCAGTCTGTTCATAGGTGCTGCAATAGATGAAAATCCCTCTACAAAGCGGCGATAGTACCCAACCAAACCAAGGAAACTGCGGATCTCTGTTGCTGATGACGGTCTAGGCCAACTCTGCATTGCCTCAACCTTCTTCGGATCTACCTTGATCCCATCACAAGACACCACATGGCCTAAGAATGCCACAGAATCAAGCCAAAATTCACCCATAGAAAATTTTGCATACACTTTCTTCTCCCTCAAAGTTTGAAGCACTGTCCTCAAATGCTGCTCATGATCCTCCTGGGCCCGAGAATACACAAAGATGTCGTCAATAAACACAATGGCGAAAGAATCAAGATAAGGCCGAAACACATTGTGCATCAAGTGCATTAAGGTTGTCGGGGCATTGATAAGCCCAAATGACATGAAAAGAAACTCATAGTGACCATGTCTGGTCCTAAGGAAGTCTTCGGGATATCCGGCTCCCGAATCTTCAACTGATGGTAGCTAGAACGCAATTCAATCTTGGAAAATACCCTGGAACCCTGTAACTAGTCAAACAAATCATCAATGCGAGGCAAAGGGTACCTGTTCTTTACTGTAACCTTGTTCAGCTACCGATAATCAATACACATACGAGTAGAACCATCCTTCTTCTTCACAAACAATACCGTAGCACCCTAAGGTGATACGCTGGGCCTGATGAAACACTTATCAAGAAACTCCTACAAATTTTCCTTCAACTACTTCAACTCTGGAGGAGCCATAGGATAGGGAGGAATAGAAATGGGCTGAGTGCCCGGCAACAAATCAATGTCGAAATCAATATCTCTGTCGGGTGGCATACCACAAAGATCAGCTGGAAAAACATCAGGGAAGTCCCTCACTATTGGGACTGACTCAACTGTAGGGGTATCAACACTAGCATCTCTCACATAGGCCAAACACGCATCACACCCTTTCTCCACCATCCGCTGAGCCTTAAGGAAAGAAATGACCCTGCAGGGAGCGTACTCTAAAGTACCTCTCCACTCTAATCTCGGTGATCCTGACATAGCAAGCGTCACGACCTTGGTGTGACAATCAAGAATAGCATAGTGGGGCGATAACCAGTCCATGCCCAAAATAACATCAAAATCTACCATACCGAGTGTTAACAAATCAACTCTGGTCTCAAAACCATTGATAAAAATCAAACACGACCGATATGCGGTCCACAACAAAGGAATCTCCCACGGGAGTAGAAACATAAACGGGGGAGCTCAAAGAATCCCGAGCTATCTCCAAATGCGAAGCAAAATTAGTAGACACATATGAATATGTAGAGTCTGGGTCAAATAATACAGATGCATCCCTATGACAGACATGGAATGTACTTGTGATGACTGAATCTGAAGTGGCGACCTCTGAACAGGCTGGAAGTTCATAGTGCCATGCCTGGCCTCCCCCTTTAGGGCGACCTCGACCTCCCAGACCTCCACCTCGAGCTGTCTGAGGAAGTGGGGCAGTAGCTGGGGCTGGAAGAATAGTTGGAGGACCTAGCGGACCACGTGGGGCCTGATAAGCCTGAGATGGTGCACCCTTCCTGACTCTAAGGCAATCTCTGAACATGTGGCGAGTGTTTCCACACTCAAAACAACCCATAGGAGGATGTTGCAGCTGAGACTGACTCTAAACTAGCCTGCTGGGCTAGCCGGTAATAACACCTCGAGCAGGAGGCCTACTAGATACTGGCGGTGCATAATAAGGCTCTTGAGGTCTAGGAGGAGCTGGAATACCACTGGCTGCTGGAAGAGTTGAATGAAATGGGCAACTTAAAAAAACCCTACCATAGCGTGTTGTTGGTGCACGAGCTTCCGAATAATGGCCAGTCTCTCGAGACCTCATGGCCTCCATCTCCTCTCTGTCCGAGCGAACATGCCCTCTATCTTTTGGGCAATACTCACTGCATGCTGGTAAGTGATATCCATATCCAACTCTCTAGCCATACTAGTCCGAATACTGGGGTGGAGTTCCTCAATGAAGCGTAGAACCCTCTCTCTGACCGTGACAACCAAGACCGGTGCATGACGAGCCAAGTCACTCAAACGGACTGCATACTCTGACACAGTCATAGTACCCTGGCGTAACTTCTCAAACTCTGCATGCCTAGCATCCCTAAGTCTCTGAGGAACATACTCAAGCAAAAACATCTCTGAAAACTGAGCCCAAGTGAGTGAAGCTTCCTCGTACGGACTACTCAGCTCATAGGCATGCCACCACTGATAAGTTTCTCCCCTCAACTGGAAAGCGGTGAAAGAAACCCCACTCGTCTCCACAATGCCCATAGTGAGGACAATACAATGACACTCCTCAAGAAAACCCAGAGCATCATCTGAAGCTAGTCCGCTGAAAATAGGTGGGTGGTATTTCTTGTACCTCTCAAGCCTGAGCTGCTCTTCCTCAGAAGCAGCTACCCTAGCATCGTGCTAGGATCCACTAGGGGAATAGGAATGTACTCTGGATCCTGATCAACATGAACCCTCTGTTCAGGAGTGCGGGTCGCGGGAGTCTGTGCCCCTCCCTCGGCCTGAGATATGGTTGGGGCTATCAGGAGTAGCCTAGCCTAAGTCAGAGTGCTGAAAATACTCATGAACTGAGCCAATGTCTCTTGGAGGGCTGGAGCAGCAATAGGGACCTCCTGAGTCGGCCCTTCAGCTGGAGCTGTTGTGGGCTCCTCTGTCGCGACTCTTGCCGGTGCTCAGGCTGCATCGCGTGCTCAACCTCAACCCCAGCCCCTGCCCCTGCCTCCGGCGGCTCTGGCTGTGGGCTCGGGTGCCTGATCATCGGTCCGTCCGGTACGGGTCCTCACCATATGTGAGAAAGAGTAGAATGGAGTTTAAGAATTCTGATGTCAATAGCTAGCACGACAAGGAAATCCAAAGAATGTGATTGTTTCTAACTGTTACATAGCCTCCCGAAGATAGATACAAACGTCTCCATACCGAGCCGCGAAAGTCTAATAAACTGACTTGTGACTCCTATGAACCTAGACGCTCTGATACCAACTTTTCATGACCCGATTTACCCTGCGAAAGGCATCGTGACGGCACCTAGTCTCTACGACTAGGTAAGCCTAAATTTGCAGATAAAACTTAACTAAGTACGATAAAAGTAAAGACAGGAAAGGAAAAGTCTAGATAAGCATAACATCGCCGCTTGGCATGTACAATATATATATATATATATATATATATATATATATATATATATATATATATATATATATATACCCCAACCCGGATTGTCACAACACAGTCACAAGATTTTATACTATTATAGCTCTATACAAATCCGAAAAATAAAATACAAAGCAAGTATCTCTATAAGATGGAATGGAAGGTGACTCAGAGGATTCTGCGGATGCGGCAGAAATACCTTACGCTCTCTTCAATGAAGTTGCAACAACCACTAGCCACGCGGCTGAGAACTCAAACCTGCATCTGCACACGAAAAACATGTGCAGGAAAGGGCATGAGTACACGATATTTGGTAACCAGTAAGTGCCAAGCCTAGCCCCAGTCAAGTAGTAATACATTGAGTATTTATAGAGTCAGTTGTTGAGTACATGGTTCAATTCTGATCCAACTTTACCTGGGTATACGAGTTCGACTATGACTCAACTTCCTTCTCTATTTCTGTCCTTGCTGAAATCAACTTCAATCTTCTTTATCAGTTTGCAATCATTTCGTATTAGGAGGCATCCTTTTAGCTCATTGATACTCATAAATCACTGATATCTTCTATGCATGAACAATTCTTGTGCCAACTGTTCCGTTCAGATGTGTGTGCTCTGATAGACCTGGTTCAACTTGTCAATCTTCAAAACCCATTCAGTGACATGGGCCAACAAATTCTCCCTTTTTGATGATGACAAACTTTGTGCTTTTATCCTGTATACACTTCAAACACTTTGTATAATTTTAAGCATTAATCATTGAGAACCAGGTTCATTAGGTTATAAATATCACTTTTTGACAAAAAAACACAACACCAGCACACATCTTCCCCCTTTTGGCATCATCGAAAAGTTGAAAAATGATACTTACCAATTTTTAATTCTTACTCATGGCCAAATTTAGGCAACAGCAGGTGCAAGTATGATTAATCAACACAAGAAACCAATAATGTAAGCTAAATTAGAAATTGAGACAATTTTTTAAATCAGCAAACTTCATTGATTTAATACTGAACATCAAATACCAACAGATTAAAGCAAAAACGATTAAAACATGAGCAAAACAGAAAAAAACTGAAACCAAAAAAGCTAGACATTGTCCCAAACTGGGCACTTGAAAGATAACTGGGAAGCACTGGATAGACCTAAGGCTGGGAGGGTGCAGATGAGGTTGGGTTCTTGGTTTGAAGGAGGGACAGCATTTTGTGTAGAACACCTTCGTTTTTCTCCTTCTCCTTTGCAAGTTCTGTTTTTAGAGCATCACGCTCAGCTTCCACCTCAATTAAGCGAGATTTCAATCGAAGGATCTCCATATCCTTTAACTCGCTTTCCTGCACTAAGATTCGGACCTTGCTATTTACTGGTTGCTTCCGAGATGAACCAGGTTCATCTGCCGGAGCAATGACAAGATAATCACAAGACATCAGTGTGTCCTTCCCAAAATAATCTTTGGCCGTAGCCATCTCAGCCTTCTTCGCAGGAACTCCAAAGTGAGTTAGAACTGCAGTCAGAATAAAGCCATAGGGGATTGCATGAGCTTTAGTCCCATTCACCACTCTGTCCAAGAGCTGGATTATGAACGATGGCCAATTTATCTGCTTGCCTCTGTACAGACACTCCATGAGGGTCAAATACATGTAATTAGCAATGTGTCTTCTTTCTTGTCTGGGCAGTATTAATTTGATCACAAATTCAAAGAAAAGCTTATGCTCAGGCTTTATCTCATTCTTGTACACAGCCCTGGGTTCAAGATCCTTCTCATTGTCGCAGAAGAATCTGGTGATACTGAGTGCTGAGGACATTCCATCTAAACAAGGCCATCTCTGCCTTGTGTAGTCTTTATACCCCTCAACAGGAGTATCTAGAATCACACCCAGTGCTTGAGCATCAAAGGAGACTTCAAATCCCTTGACTAAGGAGGTGACCTTGCCTCCAATGACTGTGGCATTCCCCATGAACTCCACAACTTCATCCCTGACCATCCTGCCTTCCATGCGAAGGACCATGTCCTTCCAGCCCTGCGCTGCCAGAAAATCCAGTAGATACCTCATTCCAGGCTCCTCCAAATCCTTCATCAACTTTCCCTTCAAGATCGTTCTCTTGCCAAACATGGCAACTCTGTCAGTAGTCACTTCACCAACCTCCATCTCTTCTTCTCCACTCCACTCATCATCCTCATCCTTCTCAACAATCTGCACATTTTTCACCTTCTTTATCTTAGACCTTGTCCTTGTAGCAGTACTCGCAGTGGTGGTGGACACAGTAGCTGACTTCTTCGAAGAAGTCTTAGCCTTTTTGGGCTTGGGTGTCCCAATTACAAGTGGAGCAGCCTGCTCCTCTTGTTGGACCATGTCCAACAACTCCTCTTCTAACACAACAGCCTCGACAGGCTCTCCGACTTTGGCTTTCTCTTTATCTACTCTCTTTCTCTTGCTCTATTGTAGAGCCTTTTCTAAATTCTCTTCCTCCTCTCTTACAGTATTTCGCGTAGCACGTACCTTAGGAACAGGTACCTCAACAGAACCAGCAACTTTCCTTTTCTTTGAAGGAACTGAGGCTTTAGACTTCTTGGACTTTGGAGTCCTTCTTTTCTTGGGGTTATATGAGTCCCCCAACTTCCTCAGTCTTTCAGCCAAAGTTTCTTCCCCAGAAGAAACGTGTTCATCTATTGCTTTCATCAATTTCTCCAACCCAGCATCAGCTTCCTCAACTCCACTAGTTCCCCCTAAGATTGTGACATCTTCTTCAAGATTTTCAAGAATGGGACCGCATATTGCCAGTGTGGTACCATCCTCTCCCGATCCCCTCACATTTACATCTCCCTCGTTCTCAAGAGGTTTCTCTTTCCCATATTTTATTTGCCTTTTAGGCACTTCAACATCCACCACAGACCCCAACAACACAAATCGTTGATCTGCAGTATTTATTTCAGAGATAGCATCATAATTACCTTTCTCAACCCTGGTTGAACTAGGTGCTTCATCTTCATTGGCTGATTTGAATGATTCATTGGACGATTCTGGTTTGGATCCTTCTTCAGCATGCTATAATTCTTCCGAGAATTTGGCTCTTGAACCAAAAGCCAAAGATTTGCGTGCAAGAACTTTTACACGAAGAGGCTTGAGGGATAGGGTAGGGTATGGTGTGGGTTCTGGGATTGTAGGGTGTTCAGGGGTTGTCGACTTTTCTGGAGACTCGGAACTATACACTGAGGTGAATTTGAGTCTGATTCATAGTTGCCTCTATCATAATCTCTATTTGGAGATGAATCAGAAGAAGCTGGTGGAGGTGACGATATGATTTTGAATTGTTTAGAGAGAAGAAAGACAGGAGGCAGTAGAGATTGTGAGTTAAGTGAGTTGAACAAGGTTCGACTGCTGCTTTATCTGGATAATGATGGCCGTTTTATAACTTATGGTTGGGGAGATTACAACAGAAGAGTATTAGCTCAAGTGGGATACTAATCGATTCAGAATTGTCATTGATTAGACATTAAATAAATAGTTACTTTCCCCCTAAACTAGGCTAATCAAGTAAGATGGGACTTCTTGAAACTGGTTCATTATTTGGGTAAGTATGAGAATTGAATTCGAACAACAAATAGATAGAGTCCTGCTCATGTATGACTGTACTTGAATTAATACATGTATGGAGATGAGAACGTACCTTGTCAGTTATGTGAACCAGCATGGATGAACCAGGTTTATCCAGGTAAAATCCTTTATTTGCCTCAATTTACAAAAATAGAGAAACATCATTAGCAACTAGGGAATCATATTAATACATGGCAGAAGAGTATGGCAATAAAGACATAATACTGAGCAATGATTAATTTGATTAAGTACCTAATCTGAATTTTAAAGCCAAATTTGTTTTTTTTTTTCATTTATTCATTTTTTTCAGTTTTCGTTTTTCAATTAGGTGATCTTAATCATCCCTAATTCAAGCTTATTTCTCTCATAATGCTCCCTACTCAGTTCTTTGGTAAATATATCAGCAATTTGACGATCAGTAGCACAGAAATCGATTGAGATCATTCCTTTTTCATAGTTGTCCCTCAGAAAATGGTGCCTAACATCTATGTGCTTAGTTCTCTTNNTCCAGGAGTTGTTGCTTGATCCAAAGCAACTGGGCACAGCAAGAGGCTGCAGCCACATATTCAGCCTCAGAAGTAGACAAGGCTACTGAATTTTGTTACATGGTAGCCCAAGAGACAAGGCAGGAGCCCAAAAGGTGAGCCATGGCTGAAGTACTTTTCCTTTCAACTAGGAAACCTGCATAATTAGCATCAGCGTATCCTACAAAGTCAAAATTACTTTCTTTAGGATACCAAAGGCACAAATCAGTGGTGCCCTTCAGATATCTCAAAATTCTTTTTACTGCAGTGAGGTGGGACTCCTTTGGATTAGCTTGAAACCTAGCACATAGTCCCACAATGAACAGGATATAAGGTCTACTTGAAGTATGATAGAGTAGAGACCCAATCATTCCTCTATATGTCTTCTGATCAACGGATGAACCAGGTTCATCCACATCCAATTTTGTAGCTGTGGCTATTGGGGTGTCTCTCTCCTTTGAGTCCTCCATTTTGAACTTCTTGAGGAGTTCTTTCACATACTTCTGTTGATGAATCATTGTACCATGTGGAGTTTGCTTGATCTGCAAGCCTAAGAAGAAAGTTAGCTCACCCATCATACTCATTTCAAACTCACTCCCCATTAATGTAGCAAATTCCTTGCTAAGCTTATCAGTAGTTGCCCCAAATATGATATCATCAACATATATTTGCACAATCAGAAGATCCTTTCCCTTTTCCTTTAGAAACAATGTACTATCTATTTTGCCTCGTTTGTAGCCATGTTTCTGCAGGAATTTTGAAAATCTCTCGTACCAAGCTCTAGGTGCTTGCTTGAGACCATAGAGAGCCTTGTCAAGTTTATATACATTATCAGGTGACTCTTTGATTTCAAAGCCAGGAGCCTATTTTACAAATACATCTTCCTTCAAATAGCCATTAAGAAAGGCACTCTTGACATCCATATGATGGAGAGTGAATTCCATGTGTGCAGCAAATGCTATAAGAAGTCTGATTGCCTCCAATCGTGCCACAGGGGCAAAGGTCTCATCATAGTCAATTCCCTCTTCTTGGTTGTATCCTTGAACAACCAGTCTTGCCTTATTTCTTGTAACAGTTCTATCCTCATCGATCTTGTTCCTGAAGACATTGACTCTTTGGTTCCTGTCTCTCAGAAAGAGTGTTAGTCTTTTCACGGATAACCTGCTCTGATACCAATTGTTGTTTTAGACTTCAATACTACTCACTAATATAAGTTAATTGTGCAGTACCTAATTTTCGAGTGCTGTCTAATAAGAAGAACCTGGTTCTTCTTTGTGTACTACTTTCTACTGTTGCGGAATAATAAAGCAGTAAAGTAAAGACACATATATTTTTACATGGAAAAAACCTAGATCAAAAGGTGAAAAAACCATGACCTACTCCTCAGTAGGATTTTCTCAAACACTTCACTAAAACTCTGAGCCAAACGGACATACAAAATAAACTCTTTTGTAATCCTAGGACTAACTCTAATCCTCTTTGTATCAACTAGTCTCTAGCTAATTTCTACAGATTTCAAGCTAACTCTAACTTGAACAATGTGTATCTATTACAATTGCTTCTATGAAAGCTGAAAAGATACAATGTTAAAACTCCTACTACACATCAACTAGACTCAACACACAGACGATAAAATTGTTTCTTCTAGTTGAATTGTAGCCTTCGCACAATACTTCTGCTCTCAAAATATCCTGTGAACTTTGCTTTTCAGAACTTGATTCACTTTTGTCTTTATGCGTCGTAAATTTCAGCAGTAATACATTGAGTATTTATAGAGTCAGTTGTTGAGTACATGGTTCAATTCTGATCCAACTCTACCTGGGTATACGAGTTCGACTATGACTCAACTTCCTTCTCTATTTCTGTCCTTGCTGAAATCAACTTCAATCTTCTTTATCAGTTTGCAATCTTTTCGTATTAGGAGACATCCTTTTAGCTCTTTGATACTCAGCAAGCACTGATATCTACTATGCATGAACAATTCTTGTGCCAACTGTTCCGTTCAGATGTGTGTGCTCTGATGGACCTGGTTCAACTTGTCAATCTTCAAAACCCATTCAGTGACATGGGCCAACAAGTACAGGGGGGATCTCCCAGAATACGTCCGTAGTCCCTAATAAAAATATGTAGTGCTGGGGGGGATCTCCAAGAATACGACCTTAGTCCCCAATTTAAATATGCAGAACAAAGGGATATCCCAGAATACTTCTGTAGTCCCCAATTTAAATATGCAATGCGGAATGAACAACAAATAGGCATCAATTTAGATAGTCCATCTAATCACAGGTAGGAAAACAGGGAAAAACTATCTAAAATATGGTGCACAGAGAGTCAAATAAGCAATTTAATATGAAAACATATAGGCATGCTTCCCTAATCTAAGATAAAAAAAGTAACACATTGAAGCAATTTAAACACATTGAAGCAATTTAATAGAAGAAAAATAATTTTTATAATTTTTAAGGAAAAACGAGATTTTTTTTCAAGAATGGCCCGTGTACGTACTCGTCACCTCATGTACACGGTGCCCACACCACAATTTATGTCAAACAACCTAAGGGGAAGTCCCCAATACAGAGTTAGGCAAGCCACTTACCTCGACTGCTCAACTCAACCCGAGATCACGTTCTTGCCACGAGTACCCGACTCCAATTGGCCCAGATCTATTCAATATAATTGCATAATGTAAATATACCTTTCATAAATTAATCTAACTAATAAATTCGAAGCTAATACGCGAAATTAGGAAAATCGCCGAAAAAGTCTCCCGGGTCCACGTCTCGGAATCGGGTAAAAGTTACAAATTTCGGACACCCGTTCAATCACGAGTCTAACCATACCAATATTAGTCGAATCGGACACCAAAATCTCGATCAAAACTCAAAAACTCGGCCTAAGAACTTTACCCAATTTCCGCAATTTTACACACAAAATTCGAAATTAAAGGATGAATTTACGCTTAGATTCGTGGAAATTAGACAAAACCGAGTAGGAATTACTTACCCAAAACACCCAAGTGAAAATCTCTTCAAAATTCGCCAATCCCCGAGCTCCAAAGTTCAAAATATGAATTTTGGATAAAACCCTCGATTTTGGGTCTTTAATTCTGCCCAGAAACGTCCTTCATCGTGTTCGTAGAAGCCCTGTTGCGAACGTAAAGAGTAAAAAATCACACGCCCAGATTTTCCCTATGCGAATTTGGGTATCCACACGCGAACGCATTCCTTAGCACACCAAATCTACGCGAACATGGCTTGCCACACGCGACCGCGAAGGGTAAAGCCTCGAACCCTTGCCGCCTCATTTTCTTCTACACAAACGCGGCCTAGCCCACGCGTTCACGTTTCATCACTAGCCTAACCTACGCATTTGTATACAGCCTCACGCGGATGCGAAGAACAATTCTTACGCCTGACCCAGTTGACCTACACGTTAGCGACAACCATCACGCGAACGCATAGAAGGAAACGAACACCAGCAAAATCAGATGCCCTCTAAGTCCAAAATTTATCCCGTTGAGCATCTAAAACACACCCGAGGCCCCCGAGACCTCAACAAAACCTACCAACCAGTCCTTATACCTCATTCGAACTGAGTTGATCCTTCAAACCACATCACATAACAGCAAAATCAAGAATTATGCATGAATTCAAGCCTAAGAAGTTAGGAATTTTCAAAAATCTACCACTGAATCTGAAACACGTCAAAACTAGTCCCAATGACCTTAAATTTGACACACATGTAATAAATGACACTGCGGACCTACAACCACTTTCGGAATTCCATTGCGAGCCCGATAACAAAATTTTACCTATCGGCCGAAATCGCCGAAATTCTAACTTTCGCCAATTCAAGCCTAAATCTACTACAGGCCTCGAAATCCCATTGCGGATGCGCTCCTAACCTCGAAATAACTCAACAGAGCTAACGTAGTTGACTAAATTCCATTCCAGATCCGTCTTCACACAGTTCCAACTACGGTCCTATTTCTAAAGCCTAAACTCATATTTAGGGACTATGTGTCTCAAAACTCTCCGGAATCCACAACTAATCACTCCGACAAGTCCCATAAGAGATACAAATGTGGGAAAAGCAGTTATTAGGGGATCGGGGTGCTAACTCTCAAAATGACCGACCAGGTCGTTACAAGGATAAGTGGCCACCATACAAATTGGGTGGCACTAAAAATATTGTTTTAGTTTCCTAGAGGCGCTTATTAGAGCAAGCACTAATTTTTCTAAGTGGGTAACGGGTCTCGCCATCACCTAAAGTTCGACTAACATAGTAAATGGGTAATTGTGTACCTTTCTCTTCTCGAACTTAGACACCACTTACAGCGACTTCTGGGACTGCTAAGTATAAGTACAGTTGTTCGTCTGCTTTCGGAGTGTGAAGCAATGGAGGGATAGAGAGGTATAATTTCAGTTCTTCCAACGACTGTTTGAATTTCGGGGTCCAAGAAAAATTGTTCTTCTTTTTGAGCAGATAGAAGAACCTGTGGCTTCGATCTCAAGACCTCAAAATTAATCGGCCTAAGGTGGCCATTCGTCCTGTTAATCTTTGTACGACCTTAACGATGTCCACGAGTGTGATGTCTTCGCTTACCTTGATTTTATTGGGGTTGATTTCGATCCCCCGATCTGACACCATAAAGCCTAGGAACTTGCCCAAACCGACCCTAAAAGCACACTTCTCGGGATTAAGCTTCATGTTGTATTTTCTCAATATGTTGAAGATTTCCCTCAAATGTGTTAAATGGTCCTCTTCGCGCATGGACTTAACTAGCATATCATAAATATATACCTCCATTGATTTACCGATTTGTTCTTCGGACATTTTGTTCACTAGGCGTTGGTAGGTAGCACCAACAATTTTTAGACTAAATGGCATTACGTTATAACAATATGTTCCATATTTAGTAATGAACGAAGTCTTTTCCTGATCCTTCGGGTTTATTTGAATTTGATTTTACCCGGAGTAGGCGTTGAGAAAACTAAGTATCTCGTGGCCGGTCGTGGCATTGATCATGAGATCAATATTCGGCAGAGGGAAACATTCTTTTTGACATGCTTTGTTAAAATCTTTATAATTGACATACATCCTAAGTTTTTCCCCTTTTTCGGGACTACAACTGCATTTGCTAACCATTCGGGATATTTTAATTCCCGAATGGATCCTATTTTGAGAAGTTTGATTGCCTCGTCCTTGATGAATGCATGTTTTACCTCGGACTAGGGCCTTCTCTTTTGTTTTACCGGTCTGAACTTCGGATCCATGCTCAATCGATGTGTTGTGATCTCCGGTGGGATCCTTGTCATCTCTAAGTGGGACGAAGAAAAATAATCCATATTATCAATAAGAAATTTAATAAGCTTTTTCCTGAGTCCTGGGATTAACCCCGTACCCAGGTATACCTTTCGATCGGGTAGGTATTCGACCAATATAACTTGTTCCAGCTCTTAGACTGTTGATTTGGTGGCGTCGGAATCTTCGGGGATAATGAAGGATCGAGGGATCTAGTAGTCGTCGTCCTCTTCCGCTCCCTACTTTTTCGACTGAGTCGAGGCTGGTGGTTGTGGTTGCTATTTGGCCTCCTATTTTCCTTTTACCTCTGATCCCTTTGTTGATGAAAGAGCCGAAATCGGTAATACCTCATCGACCGCGAACATTTATTTTGCAGAATGTTGCTCCCCATATACAGTTTTCACTCCATACGGCGTTGGGAATTTCAGCATTTGATTGAGAGTTGAAGGGACTGCCCTCATATCGTGAATCTAGGGCCTTCTGTCACGACCCAAATTCCTAACCTTGGTGATTGTGATGGTGCCTAACACCACACTTGCTAGGCAAGCCAATGTTAAAATTCGATTAACTAATTTTCCTTAATTAATTACTTCAGCATAAATAATTTATTTTAAATGAACTTAATTAAATTAATTCCCAACAACCATAAAATAAAATAATAAAAATGACCAATTAAATGAAACGAACCACAAACTAATTATAATAACAACTCTAAGAATACCCCAGGGTCTGGTGTCACAATCCACGAACTACTAAAGAATGCTACAAATAATGGCTGAAAGAAATACTGTAACTGTTCTGAATAAAATAAAACAGTGTATGTAGATATAGGAGAAGACTCTCGGATATCTGCGAACGCCGGCAGATGTACCTCGTGTCTCCAAATGAATCGGGTGGTCATCCTGAAATCCTCTACTACTGATTAATACCTGGATCTGTGCAAAATAGCATAGAGTGTAGTATCAGTACAACCGACCCCATGTACTGAGTAAGTGCCAAGCCTAACCTCGGCGAAGTAGTGACGAGGCTAAGTCGGGCTTCAACAATATGATCGATAACAACAATAAATAATAAAGCAAGAAAGAAGTCTAAACAAATAGGTAAATAAGTGCTGCAACAAAATAAAATAACTCAGCTATAACAAATTCTCAAATAACTCTTCAAAGTTCCAAACTTTAAGCTTGAATAAAAATAGTGCTAAAATATTTTAAGAGTAGTAAAATAGACATTTTAACCTTTCAAAACTTTTATTTTCTTTTTCTTTGAAAATTAGTAAAATATAAATGTCCTTCCTTATCGCTCCTTGTTGCGGCGTGCAACCCGCTCCCACTTGTCCTCCCTTATTGCTCCTGCCTAAAATATCACCCTTATTACTCCTGTTGCGGCGTGCAACCCGATCCCACATGTCCATACTTATCACTCCTTGTTGCGGCATGCAACCCGCTCCTACCAGACATATCGTATCAATTTATTCATAATTTCACAAATCAGGCCAAGCCTTTCACAATACTTTTGTTTCAACAATTATAAATAATAAACTGCATTTTTCTCATGACTTTCTCAATAACCTCTTAACCATTAAACCAACAAGAATATCAAAATATATATATTTATTCCACAAAAACAATACCAAACCTCTCATCCATATTTATACCACGAGGAAACCAGCTCAAACAACCAATACTCTTTCCAAATAGTCACAACAAAAACTAACAACAATTCAACAAGGCCAAATAGCCATAGAAACAATCATGAACATGTAACAGTTAAGACAATAATCAAATAAGTGGGGAACGGGAAAAAGGGATCATGTTTAACAAACAATTTGGGTGGTGCATAGATACTCGTCACCACACATATACACCACGCCCATGCAATTCACATAGCAAACAAGTGGGGAATCCTATTCCCTCAAACCAAAGTTAGACCAAACACTTACCTCAATTCCGCAGGCCACTCACTGCTCAATTATTGCTTTTCCGTTTGAATTCACCTCTAACTTTCTCAAATCTAATCAAAATTAATTTAATGTCATTAACTAATGCTAAAGGAACTAACTTTATTGAAAATATAATTTTTCCCTAGTTTTCTAAAAAAAGTGAAAACCAGACCCCGGGCCTGCTTGGTCTAAACTCGGGGTTCAGATCAAATTACGTTTACCCATTCACCCACGAACCCAAATATGCTATTAGTTTTGAAATCCGACCTTAATTTAATATAAAATTTTGATTTTTACAAAACTCCTTAATTCTACCCAAATCCTAGATTTTTACCATGAAAATTCTTTGTTTTTGCTTTAAAAGTGATGCAAAATAGTAAGGAATTGAAAGAACAAGGTTTGGAATTGATTACCTATGAATTGGGGATGAAGATTGCTGAAGAAAACTCGTTTTTAGGGCTGGAACTTCGAAAATTTGGAAAAGAAAGGGTTCTGCCCGTTTTTAACAGGTATTTATATTAGCTGGGCTGGGCAACTGTGCGATCGCGGATAAAGAGGTGTGATCGCACAGGGTAAGGGAGCTGGGGCACTGCGATCGCGGGTGGGGGTATGCGTTCGCATAGGGGTAGGGGGAGTGCACAGTGCGGTCGCGGAGCACACTGTGTGATCCCACAGCTTACCTGGACAGTGCTTCGCAATCGCACTCCATGAGCTGCGTTCGCACAGTACAAAATTTGGGACCCCTGAAGACTACACTATGCAATCGCGGTCATACCTATGCAATCGCATAGTATAAAAACCTGGACACCAGATATTGAAAAACCTACAGTGATTTTCAAGTGTAAAACACCCCGTGGCCTATCTAAAACTCACCCGAGCCCTCGTTGCTCTAAACAAATCATGCACGCAAGTTTAAAAACATCATACGGACTTGCTCGTGCGATAAAATCATGAAAATAACATGTAAATCTATGAATTAAACCTCAAAACTCATCATTTTTATCAAAAACTCTTAAGTTCATAATTTCTCAACCGGATGTCCGAATCACGTCAAACGAACTCCGTTTTTTACCATATTTCACAATTAACCTTTAAATATCATGACAAAGCTCTACCGGGCTCCGGAACCAAAATATGGACCCGATACAAATAATTTTTAATATTATTTATTTTCTTTAATCATGAACATTTCAGCAAAATAATTTCTTTCAAAAATTGATTTCTAAGGCTTGGGACCTCGGAATTAATTTTCGGGCATACGCCCGAGTCCCATATTTTACTGCGGACCTCTCGGGATCGTCGAAACACGGATCCGGGTCCATTTACTCAAAATATTGACCAAAGTCAACTTTTACAAATTTAAATTCTAAAAATCACTATTTCTCATATTTTCACATAAAAGCTTTCTGGTTTCACGCCCGGACTGCGCATAAAAAATCGAGGTATTTAATTTTAGTATTTTTATGACTATTTGGCATGGAACAGAGTCTAATTTTATAAAATAACCCGTTGGGTCATCACACCTTCCGAGCAAGGCGTTGTACCTCATGTCGCCATCGATTACATGGAACTTGGTTTCTTGAATAGTCCAAACTTTAGTTGTTTCGCTGGACATGTTGAAAATATTCAGGATGCGAGCTCCGGGTACGATTTGATCTTGTAGGCTGAGCTGCTGCATGACCCTCGATCGGATAATATTTGTCTAGCTCCCCGGATCGATTAAAACACACATAACTTAAATTTTATAAAGATAGAAATTAACAGAGAGTCATTGTTGGGTTGAGAGATTCCTTCTGCTTCCTCATCGTTAAATGATACCGTGCCTTCTGGCACATAATCTCGGGTCCGTTTTTCCCTAATAATTGATACTTTAGTGCGTTTGAACATGGGCCCCTGTGGAATGTTGATCCCACCCACGATCATATGGATCACATGTTGTGTCTCTTCCTGTTCATTTATCCTGTTAGCTTCCCTTTCTCTGAAATGGTTTTTGGCTCGATCTTTTAAGAACTCTCGAAGATGGTCCTCGTTGAATAGACGGGCTACCTCCTCCCTTAGTTTCCTGAAGTCTTCGGTTCTGTGGCCATGTGTACCATGGTACTTGCATATTTTATGGGGTTTTATATAGGAAGGATCGGTTTGAAGGGGCCTGGGCCATCTAGTATGTTTGATTCTCCCAATGGCAGACACAATACCTGATGCGTCGATGTTGAAGTTGTACTGCGATAATCGTGGTGCCTCTATGGGATCGGCACGCTTATTGAAACCTTTTTTTCTCACGAGTCCTCGAGATCTCTGTCCTCGATCGCCCCTTCGATCATTTTGGACTAGATTGCATCCTGGGTCGCTGTTTCTGCGATCTGTGTTATACGACTGATATTGGTCTCTGTTCGACTGAGGTTCCCTATCGATATCCCTTTGATTTCTGCTAATGGGAATGTTCGGATATACGGAACGGGAAGGAGTTCCCAATTTTTCATCCCCGACCCTGATCTTCGACTGGTACCGATTATGTACATCGGCCCAGGTTACCGCCAGATATTCAATTAGATTCTACTTCAGTTGACGTGATGCCACCGAACTCCATTCGTTCAACCCCTGATTAAAGTCTTGAACACCCAATCGTCTGTAACCAGTGGTAACTTCATGCGTTCCATTTGGAACCAAGATACGAATTCCCTCTGCATTTTGTTATCCTTTTTTTCACTTTGAAAAGGTTCGATTTCCTCATCGTAACCTTTATTGCCTCGGCATGTGCCTTTACGAAAGAATCTGCGAGCATGGCGAATGAGTCGAGGGAATTCAGTGCTAAATTGTGGTACCACATCATTGCTCCCTTCGATAGAGTTTCCCAAATTTCTTCAGTAGAACAGATTTGATCTCAACACCTTCCGAATCATTTCCTTTTATGGCGCATGTATAAGAGGTGACATGCTCATTGGGATCGGTGGTCCCACTGTACTTAGGGATTTCCGGAATACGGAATTTCTTTGGAATGGGCTTCATAGTCGCATTTGGGGGGAACGACTTCTGCAAAATCTTCTTTGAGTCCGTTCCTTTTAAATCAGCCGTGCCCCTGGTATTTGGTCAACCCGGGAGTTGTACGTCTCTACTTTCTTAACATTTGTCTCAATTTTCTTTTCTCCCTATTCAATTCATTTGGTGAGATCCTCGAGCATTTTCCATAATGGACGGGTTAGTCCCCGATCATTGGCGTTTGACCTTTCTAGAACTGGTTCGGTTCGGTGGGCGACTTCCGGTTCGACCCCATTCGACATTCAACTGGTGCTCCCTCGAGATCAGCTTGAGGCATCTCAACCCCTGGAGTAGCTACATTTTCGTTTTCTCTGTGAAATACGAGGCCATTGTCATCATGTGTGGGTGATGTTTGTGAGTTTGACATGTTTTATCCACAAAAGTAAAACACTTACAAGAACAAGCATAAAATAATATGTGTTATCAGAATCAATATTGAACAATCACTATTATCCTTGACCCCACGGTGGGCGCCAAACTGTTTACCCTAAAATTTGGATAACAATTAAACTTATATTGTGGTTTTAAGTATATATGATTTCACTCAACACTAATTTATGCATATGAAGATAATGACAGAATTGAATTATAAGTAAATCAAACCAGTGTTTAGATAGAACTTCAGCCCTCGAGTCAAGATACCCTCGAATTGATAAGTGCAAGAACAGTAGAAAATAGAGTAAACTGATGAACAATCATATAAGCGACAAAGAAAGAATTGTATTGATTTTATCTTTGTGAATAATGATGATGATTACAATGATTAGAACTCCCATTTATACAGCACGTGAATTATACTTATGGTATAACTCTAATTATAGAAGAAAATCACATAATTAGCTAATTAACCGCTTCTAATTTGATCCTTCTCGAGATGTACGTCATGATCCTCGACCAGTTACGGATATCTCGCTCTTCTGTTATCAGGACATCTTCGATATTACTCAGTGTTTGTCTCTCTTGTTTTCGATTTTTATCAACCTCGATCTCGAAAGAGACTTCGATCTCGAACTCAATGCCCCAACTTCGTGATTTAGTTGAAACTGACTTTCGATACAAAACTTCGGTCTTTATCAGATAATAAAATTGGGTGGCTCCGATTTTATTCGTATACAGTGTGGTAGTAAGATTTGTTTGTGTAACGACCCAGCCGGTCGTTTCGTGTGTTGGGACTCCGTTCCCGTGAATGACTCTTCCCATAGCGACTACTCGTGCTTTATGACTTGTGTGGGCCGGTAGTTTGAGATTCGGAAGTGTTTTGGCCAGTTCAGGAACACTTGGTTCCTGAAGGCTAGCCTATTTGGCTGATTTTGGTTCCGAGCAGCATTTTGAGCAAACGACCTCAGAATCGAGTTCTGACAGCTCCAGCAGCTCCGGATGATGATTTCGGACTTGGGAGTGTGTTCGCCTCGGGTTTCTGATGACCCGGGAGTATTTCGGCACCTGAATTGGAGTACAGGATTTCATGTGATTTGGAATTCGTGTGCTGGGCAGTTCCATTTAAAAAGCCAAGTCGTGAATTCATTTTCTAAAAACACATTTCTTCCATGGTTGACGACCCCAAGAGCTCCAGAACAGTTATCTTGGTCTAGGAACCCAGGTAAGTGATTTCCATAACCCTCCGCACGTAATTTCTTCCATTCTTTGAGAATTTCCTCTT
>ML247743.1:0-34248 GCA_005239495.1 Nicotiana undulata
TTTCGAGGTAGCTGTCCAGTGTCCACAACTTCTCCACTTCCCTTCCTTATTATGTTTTTAGCAATTGAGTCAGAGACATATATTATAGTTTTAGCAGAGTTAGGCTTATTCATTCTTAGATGCTCATGACTATTGACTCTAGTTCTTGGGAGGTTTGTTTAGGCTAATATGGGAACGCTAAGACTTAATTTCATTATTTATACAATGGTTGCATGCTTATTATTATTAAATTGTGAACTGTTATAATTGAATAAACGCGTAGTAAAGTGATGGTTGGTTAGCCTAGTTCCACGATAGGCGCCATCACGACCTATTAGGATTTGGGGTCGTGACAAATTCACATAACAAACAAGTGGGGAGTCCTATTCCCTCAAGCTAAAGTTAGGCCAAACACTTACCTCAATTCCGCAGGCCACTCACTGCTCAATTATTGCTTTTCCCTTTGAATTCAACTCTAAATTGCTCGAATCTAATCAAAATTAACTCAACATCATTAACTAATGCTAAAGGAACTAGCTTTATTGATAAAATATAAGTTTTCCTAAGTTTTCTCAAAAAAAGTAAAAATCCGACCCCGGGCCCACTTGGTCTAAACTCGGGGTTCGGACCAATTTACAATTACCCATTCACCCACAAACCCAAATATGCTATTAGTTTTGAAATCCGACCTTAATTTGATATACAAATTTGATTTTTTACAAAACTCCCTAATTCTACCCAAATCCTAGATTTTTACCATGAAAATTCTTTGTTTTTGCTTTAAAAGTGATGCAAAATAGTAAGGAAATGAGAGAACAAAGTTTGAAATTGATTACCTATGACTTGGGGATGAAGATTGTTGAAGAAAATCGTGTTTAGGGCTGGAACTTCGAAAGTTTGGAGAAGAAAGGGTTCTGCCCGTTTTAAAATTGGGTTTTATAGGGCTGGGAAGTCGACCTTCGCACCTGCGGTGCTTGGGTCACATCTGCAGGCCCGCAGGTGCGGAAAAAGGATCGCACCTGCGGAAATGACTTAAGTAGCTGGGGGTCGCACCTGCGGAGGTTTGACCGCACCTGCGGGACCGCACCTGCGGACAAGGTGTTCACATTTGTGAGGTGGACGCACCTACGGACCAGGTGAGCGCACCTGCGGTCTCGCACCTGCGGCCCTAGGCTCGCAGGTGCGGGCACACCAGAACTGGTGCACCAGTAGTGTTTTTCTCACTTTTAACACTCCGAAACCTACTCAAAACTCACCTGAGCCCTCGGGGCTCTAAACAAATTATGCACGCAATTCTAAAAACATTATACGGACTTGCTCGTGCGATCAAATCATGAAAATAATATGTAAAACCACGAATTAAACCTCAAAACTCCTCAATTTCATCAAGAACTCTTATAGTTCAAAATTTCTTAACCGGATGTCCGAATCACATCAAACGTACTCCGTTTTTCACCAAAATTCACAGTTAACCTCTAAATATCATAACAAAGATGTACCGGGCCCCGGAACCAAAATACGGACCCGATACCAATGATTTCAAACATTAATTCTTTTCTTTATTTCATAAATATTTCAGCAAAACAATTTCTTTCAAAATTTGATTTCTAAGGCTTGGGACCTTGGAATTCATTTCCGGGAATATGCCCGAGTCCCATATTTTACTGCAGACCTCCCGGGATCGTCGAAACACGGATCCGGGTCCATTTACTCAAAATGTTGACCAACATCAACTCTTATCAAATTTAAATTCTAAAAATCACTATTTCTCATGTTTTCACATAAAAGCTTTCCGGTTTCACGCCGGGACTGCGCACGCAAATTGAGGTATTTAATTTTAGTCTTTTTATGGCTATTAAGCATGGAACAGAGTCTAATTTTATAAAATGACCCCTTGGATCATCACAGATTATCATGTCAATTTATTATGTCGTAGTAAGTCTCAAAGAAACTTATTGAGTTTCTAAAGTATTCGCGAAAGCGGTTGGTTATATTGAGACTATAAATAAGGAAAGATTTAATATCTTCTATTACTACAACTTGTAGCAGGGTAGTATGTATGTGAAAAGTTACCCGCTTTATTCTCTAGTTTGTACTATACAAATAAAAGAATACCACAATAAAGTGGATGTTTATCTATATAAAACCCATATCGTAATAAACTTGGAGTTTATTGATAATTGCACACGTCATGGTGTAAGCCTGAAGTTTATCAATATTGATAATTTATTCAGTTAGCATAATTGATTTTAGCCATGTTAATTCAAGTATGATGTGCAAAAAATGAAAGAGAATTCACATGGATAAACATTAAAGAATAAGAAAGTTCTTTACGAATTCTCTTATTTTGCGTGTTCTCGCGATTATTATACCACCTAAAAATTGGGATTGAATTCTGGAATTTATCAAAGGTGAATATGGGTTCATTCACCTGCCATGTATACCACATAAGATGCATCTAAGAGATGGTTACATGTGCGATTATTATTAACTCGCAACATGGTATTTGTGAGGTAACTTGCTCAATAATTTAATTTAGAGCATAATTTTCAGATTTTCTATTCCAAACAGTTCATCTTGATAAGTTGGTTACATCACAACTGGTTTAGCAAAATGATTTATTGAGTGCCTTCACTTAATAGATAAAATATTGCTTTTGAGAACACCGTTATCTACATCATTTTGATATACGTTATATACGAAAGTATATTACATTCTCCCCTCATAAGTGGTTCAGGGTCAGGAACCAAATAATTTTATCTTATTAGTATTGATGTGCGGTGTATATTTTGATTAACACCATAATGCACAAAGATGGGTTCCCGAAATTGAGGAAGAAATTTAGTTTTTCTAACATGAGGGGGAGACATGATAAACAGTTGAGGAAACGTTACGTGGAATAATTGTCATTTGTACATCTAGATCATCGAATAAAATAATATGGACTTGAAGTTCATAAAAGATAATTCATCTACAATACAAAGCATGCCAGACACATTTACTCCTATTATGTCCTAGAAGGACAAAGTCTATGGTACGCTTAAAGTGTATAGACAAATCGGTTCAAATAAACTTCTTGATAAAGAAGATGAGCAAATGATCAAAATGATAATAATAAAGGAGGCAAGTGATCTAGGAGATCACATGACATAACACTTCATAAAATCTCAAGAGAGGTTCAGGTACCTGAAAATATAAATGAAGAGATCTCTATGTTATGTCTTTATGAAGAAAAAAATATTGGAACCGATATAAAATGTTCGTCGACGACATCTTTCATAGTGCTAGGTATACATGAGGATCTTAAGTCTGTTGAATATGGACACAAAAATATTGGCCAAATGAAAGAGACAAATTTTGAATAGAATTTGTTTCATATGAAAGACATATAATTTTGGACCTGCAGTTCAAACATTTGAAAGTATAAAGTCAATGGTGTGTGCAATCACTTTTATCTATCTTATGTCTAGCATGACATAAAAACTTAATATGCATCTAAAGTCCATTCATATGGCTTATATGACTTAACTTATATGACAATCTGATAGTTCCTAAGAGTCCACCAAACAGTAGAGGTACCAGGTCCTCTACTAGTTCCCACAGAGTTATATGCTAAAGAGACAAGTAAAGAGACAAAGGATTTTTTACGTGGAAAAATCCCACTCAAGGGGACAAAAACCACGACCTACACTTGTAGGATTTCAACTTCACTAACGTGTAATCTAAACTATTACAAGCCACTTTGTAAGGCAACCTTACAAAGACTTCAACATACTAACTTGTAATACTTCTTACAAGCCACTTTGTCACTATCTAGTTACAAAGACTTTGACTCATGACTAGCTTTAGCCACACAGAAGTTTGGAGAATAAAGAAGTAAAAGATTCCTAACTAGTTGCTTCTACAAAAGCTAGTAGGATACAATGAAAACAAAATACAAGATTACAACTCAACTAAGGACATTATCAATACTTGATGAGCACGTTTTGTAGGCCTTAGTGGAGTTGTCTTCGTGCTCTTGAAGCTCTTGAGTCTTTAATGCTTGAGATCACTTAATGCTTGAATATTCTTTTGTAAAATGCTCAAGTGAAAATGTTGTTCTTTTTGCTTCAAGATATTCTCATACATTGCACATCCCAAGAAGGATGCCCAATGTCTTGAGGATACAAGGCTCAACCACAAAGAAGTGACTACTGCACTGTTGCTACAGTGTAGCGTGAGCAGTAGCAGTCAGTCACCTTTCTGTCACAGCTTTTTACATCTGTCAAGTTGACCTGTACTTTTATTTGTGAGTCCGATAAGGGATCAGGTCCCTTCTCATTCAGCAGTGTATAGTTCAGAATTCCTGAAGGCAGAGGTGACATGTGAAGTTGTTTATACATTAGGTCCTCGATCAGGTTCTTCACATAAAAGTTTGTTAGATCATCAAAACAGAATACAACTCATCAATTTCCCCCTTTTTGATGATGACAAACTTTTATAATTGGGAAGTGAATGAGATAGTGAAACAATGAGCTACCAGGTTCCTAGCACGTTCCCCCTATCAATATGCTTCCCCCTTAGGTTGTGCTTCCCCCTTAAACAGTGCACAAGCAGGTCGAATTCCCAATTTTCCCTCTAACTTCCCTCTTTTGGCATCATAAAAAGACATACTTAGGTAAGAAAAATGAAGGAAGTCCATAAAACTTAACTCATGCCCCTTGTGAGCACACAACATGGTAGAAGACATAACAAATGTCAGAGAGGCATCAGATAGAACAAGCAAAGACTGATTTCATTAATAACAAAAAGACTTTAAAACATTGCCAAAGGCATTGCTCGAAAGCAATAGACTTCATTTGGATTTTCCAATACAGGAGCAAACATATGTTATCCAATCCCAAAACAACAAAAAGGAACAGCATTAAGAACTACCAGCCACAGCATAGAAGATAACAAAGGAGAGAGGGATCCTAGGGAGCACTAGATGGGGAAGGCTTAGAGGTAGAGGCAGCGAGAGTGCGAAGGACCAAGTCCATGCGAGCATTCACAGAGGACTGTTCCTGAAGAAGCTTTCCCTTCAGATTTTCAACTTGCTGCTTCAACTCAGCATTTTCTTTGGTCAGGCGGGCCACAGCTGCATCAGATGCACTAGTAGAACTAGGTCCCGTATCAGAGTGACCTGACGCTTCCATGATGGCAATTTGTCCCTTTAGCCTCTTGATGGTGTCCTGGGCAGCATTCAGGGCATTGATCACTTGAGAAATTGTAGAGTTGCTTCCCCCAGCCTTCTCGATGCATTCACACTCTTCAAGAGTGGTCTTGGTAAAGCTCTGTTTATGGGTGCCAACACGAGGGTTGTTGAGAGGGACCTTGAAGTGTTCAAAGATCCTTGTAAGAAAGAAACCGTAGGGAAGACCATGGTCACCATCCTTGAGGGAGACCACCTTGTCCATGTGGTTGATCATGAGAGCAGGAAAGTTTACAGGAGTAAAGTTGTCAAGTGCCTCCATCAGGATCAGATCAGCCCTAGATGCAACATAGCGTCTTTCAGCCCTGGGAAGAAGAACTTTGTTTACCAACTTGAAGAGAAGTTGATACACAGGCAGCATAGCCTTCTTATGGACCCGGTCCCCATGCTGAACAGACCCATATTTGACAATGATTTTCCGAAAAGTGTTACTCCATACATCCTTTGCTGGATCTACTGAAGATAAACCCTCTGATGGAATGCCCAGAATTTTCCCCAAAAGGGCATCATCAAACACGATGTATACATTCCCCACTAAGACACATGCATGACCATCAATAGGGAGGAGAAAGGTAGCATAGAACTCTTGTACATCATCCTCATAGACTTTAGCCCCACTTACAGTCAAGAGATGTTCCCACTTCTAGAACTCAAGCATAGCCATGAGTTGGCTCATGCCTGGCATATCAAGGGTCTCAGGGTCAATGGTACGCCCTAATAGCACAACTTGTCTCTGAACGTTCTCTTTCCATGTGGAAACCTGAGTAGAACCAGGTTCCTCTGCCGGTGCTCTGTCTTCTTCTCACTTACGTTTGCCTGACACTTGGACTGACTTCCCTTTGGAACTAGCAGATACAGATTTCAGTCCACTGACCTCCCCAACACTTTTCTTCTTGATCTTTTCGTCAACCTTGAAGACTGATGACTTCACCCTCTTCTGAGACACAACTTTATTTCTTCCTACTAGGGAACTAGGTTCCTCAGTAGTGTTCTCGTCAACCTCCACGACCAAAATATCCTTATCCACTGCAATCTGACCATCCTTTACCAGACGCCTTCTTTTTGGCTTGTTAACTTTCTTGCTCTTCTCAAGAGCCCGATCCACTGCCTCCTTCTTCTAATGTCTAGTGGAGGGACGCTTCACTGAAGATGTTGAAACATGTACCCCATGACGAAGTTTGAATCTGGCACTAAGAACCATGTCGTCCCCATCATCATCGTGTACAGGTTCATGGTGAGGAGGGATGGACTCAAGAGGAGGAGTGTAGAAGATTTTTTCAGTGGGAGACTGAGAGGGTGGAGAACCAGGTCCCGTACAAGGTTTTGAGGGAGATGTCTCATGGCGAGGAGACTCGAAGAGAACCATGGTTCCTTCATCCTCTAGAATGGATGGTGATGCTCCTTGCATCTCGAGAAGAGAAAAGGCACTTTCAGAGGGTTTTTCTGATGAAAAGGCAATGATGTTTTCAGCCGCTTCTTTTTCTGGTGACTCCATGGGAGGTTGAGTAGTTAGAAAAGCGGAGTTGATATACTGATTTAGATCATCCTCTGAAGCGTCATAGGCGGGAGAAGTTTCATAGGTGAGAGGCCCAGATGGTGGTAGAGAGGAGGACGGTGGTGAAGGGGCTTTTTCAGAAGGTAGGGTTTTTGGCGAGGATAGAGATGGTGGAGACAAAGGGAGAGAAGCTTCAGGGACTGAAGGTCCCTGAGATGGTTCTTGTACAAGGGGAGGTGAAGACGTCGTAGAGGCAGAAGTAAGCTCTTTTGAGGGGGAAAAGCCCTGATCCTCAACGGGGGTGGAGTTGAGGTCAGCGGTGATGGTGGAAGGGGAGATTTCGTCTTAGGAAGCCATGTGAACACTGTAAGCAAAGAGTGGGAAGAGTAGGTAGGAGAAGGAGTGAAGCTTTTGAGTGCTGATGAAGGTGTGTATAATGTGATAGAGAGGAAGGATTTTATAAAGGAAGGAGGTGATGGGAAGAAGAGGAAACAGGTCCAATTGGCGGTTGTTTGAGAAATGGGAAAACGTGTAGGGAAGTTGAAGAGTGGAAGGACGGATGTGATTGATGTGTCGCCGAAAAGGTGGAGAGAGAGAAGGAACAGTGGCAGTAGTAATTAATGCAATTACTTTTTGATAGAGAAGGAAAGAACACATATACTTACTAACCTGGCGTAAGGGAACGGGGTCCCTTACTTGTTTTATTTTGAAAGGAGGTCCTTCAGTCTTTGTATGGTCTATGATGCTACTTCATTAAGTTCTGTAATCACCATGCGTGTCTACCTGCAATGGTATTTAAGTGAGTTAGACTTTGCTAGGAAAACACCTTAGTATCTTATCCTGAGTATAGCATTTGTAGCCATAGGAGAACCAGGTTCCTAATTAGGTCTCAGCATGCCCAGAGCCAGCCTGTTCTTCTCAAAATCGTCTCTTCCCAGTGTCTTTGTGAAGATGTCTGCAATTTGATCTTCAGTGCAGCAAAACTTCATGCTAATGTGTCCCTTTTCAACATTTTGTCTGAGGAAAGTGATGTCTCACATCAATGTGCTTAGTTCTTTTGTGTTGAACATGGTTTTTTTCCATATTGAGTGCACTGGTGTTTTCACATAGGAGTGAAATGTTGTCGATGAAAACTCCAAAGTCCTCCAATTGTTGTTTGATCCACAGCAGCTGAGCACAGCAAGAGGCAGCAACAACATATTCAACTTATGCTGTGGATAGTGCTACTGAGTTTTGCTTCCTTGTCCCCCAAAAGATTAGGCAGGATCCAAGGAAATGTTCCATCCCTGAAGTGCTTTTCCTGTCCACCAGATAACCTGCATAGTCAGCGTCAGCATAACCAACAAGATTGAAATTGTCACCTGAAGGATAGTAAAGGACCAGGTCTTGTGCCCTTTAGGTAACGTAGGATCCTCTTAGCCGCTTTCAGATGTGACTCCTTGGGGCTGGATTGAAATCTTGCACATAGTCCCACACTGAGACTATATCTGGTCTGCTAACTGTAGGATAGAGCAGAGATCCAATGATCCCTCTATACATTGTTTGATTCACAGAAGTTCCAACATCATCCATGTCAAGTTTGGTGGATACTGCAATAGGTGTGTCAATCACCTTGGAATCCTCCATATCGAACCTTTTTAGTAGTTCCTTGATGTATTTCTGCTGACTGATGCAAGTGCCCTCTATGGACTGTTTGACTTGAAGACCCAGAAAGAAGTTCAGGTCCCCCATCATGCTCATTTCAAACTCACTTCCCATAAGCGTCGCAAACTCTTTACACAGAGAATCTGTTGTAGCACCAAAAATAATGTCATCAATATATACCTGGACAATGAGGAGGTTCTTTCCTCGTTTCTTCAGAAAAAGAGTGTTGTCAATCTTATCCCTAGTAAAACCATTGTCAAGTAGAAACTTTGACAGCCTTTCATACCACGCTCTAGGGGCTTGCTTCAATCCATACAGGGCCTTATCTAGCTTGAACACATGTTCTGGGTGAGCATGGCTTTCAAATCCCGGGGGTTGCTTGACATACACTTCTTCCTTGAGATAACCATTTAAGAATGCACTTTTCACGTCCATTTGGAACAAGGTGAATTTCATATGAGATGCAAATGCAATGAGAATTCGAATGACTTCCATGCGAGCAGCTGGAGCAAAGGTTTCATCATAATAAATCCATTCTTCTTGATTGTAGCCCTGAACCACCAGCCTTGCTTTGTTTCTAGTGGTCTTCCCAATTTCATCCAGCTTGTTCCTGAACACCGACCTGGTTCCTATGATGGTTCTGTCAGAGGGTCGAGGTACCAGATGCCACACCTTGTTTCTTTCAAATTGATGAAGCTCCTCTAGCATAGAGACGATCCAATCAGCATCCTTTAGAGCTTCCTTGATTTTCTTGGGTTCAATTTGGGACAGAAAGGCTGAAAAGGCTAAGGAATTTCTAGTTTTTGATCTGGTTTGAATCCCGGAATCAAGAGGGGTGATTATGTTGTCAAGAGGGTGAGAGCTCTTATGCTTCCAGTTTTGAACTTGAACTTGATTGGTAGATGAACTTGGTATATTAGTTGAACTTCCTTGTGAGTCTTGTGCTGCTGTGTGAGGAGTACTTTCCACAGCATCTCCAACTCTTTCCTTAGCTTCTGTAGGAGAAATAGGAGGACCAGGTTCCTCCTGAGGTTCTGAGAAGGATGTTGAGTTTCCTTCCATTGTCTCCTTTGCTGGACTCATCATATCTGCCTTGCCATTTGACACATCAGTGATCTCCCCTCGAACCAAGAGTGGTTCGTTGTCTTGATCATCTCCATTGTTGTCCTTGTTCGAGAAGGGAGTTTCATTGAAAAGTACATGAACACTCTCTTCCACACATTGAGTCCTTTTGTTATATACTTTGTATGCCTTGCTTTGGGAAGAGTAACCCAGAAAAATTCCTTCATCACTCTTGGCATCAAACTTTCCTAGTTGATCCTTCCCGTTGTTCAAAACGTAGCATTTGCACCCAAAAGCCCTTAGATGAGTCACCTTGGGCTTTCTTCCATTGAGCAGTTCATATGGGGTCTTGTTCAGAAAAGACCTGATCATGCACCTGTTCACCAAGTAGCACGCAGTATTGATTGCCTCAGCCCAGAAGTTTTTTGCAATCCCACTGTCTATGAGCATTGTTCGAGCCATTTCCTCCAAAGTCCTATTTTTCCGTTCTACAACACCATTTTGCTGAGGAGTCCTTAGAGTTGAAAAATTGTGTGTGATTCCATATTAATTACAGAATTCCTCAAATCTTGCATTGTCAAACTATGTTCCATGATCAGACTTGATGCATGCCACCTTCATGTTCATCTTCACTTGAATTTTCTTGACGAATGCTGCAAATACCTCAAACGTTTCATCTTTTGATCGAAGGAATAATGTCCACGTGAATCTAGAGTAGTCATCCACAATCACAAAAATGTATCTCTTTCCACCCCCACTTGCAATTCTCATTGGTCCACATAGATCCATATGGAAGAGTTCAAGAGGCCTGGATGTTCTGACATCCTTCTTTGGTTTAAAGGATGACCTTACATGTTTCCCTTTTGCACAGGCATCACATACTTTGTGGTCTTTCAATTTTCACGTTGGCAGACCACGAACCAGGTCCCTCTTTATCAACTTGTTTAAAAGAGAGAAACTGGCATGCCCTAGTCTTCTGTGCCAAAGCTCAGCATCATCTTCAATTGCCTTTAGGCAATTCACCTCACCTGCTTCCAGAGATTTGAAATCAGCAACATAGATGTTTTTGTACCTTTTGGCTATCAGCACCACCTCTCCAGTTACTAGACTTGTAACAGTGCATGTTTTTGACAAAAATTCCACTTTATTTCCTTTATCACAGATTTGTGAAACACTCAAAAGATTGTATTTTAAGTTGTTCACATAGTAAACATTTTCTATTGAGTGTTCCAGTGATCTTCCAACTCTTCCAACACCAAGGATGTAACCTTTCTTTCCATTTCCAAAGGATACATCCCCTCCTTGCAGGAACTTCAGTGAGAGAAAATCCATAGTATTTCCAGTCATATGCTTTGAGCATCCACTGTCCATCATCCACTGTAGTCCACTTTCCCTCACCGATCCCTGCACATGCAAGTTAGTGGTTAGATTTAGGAACCCAAACAAGTTTGGGTCCCTTGTAATTTGGAAATGGGTGAATGAGAACTCTTCTAGTCCATGCTGGCAGGATTTTGTGTTTCTTGCTGGGACCGGGTCCCTGCTCAGGTTTTCGCCTGCCTGCAAATATTTTATTTTTCCTAACTGACTGGTCCCTAGCTGGACAGTTTTCTTTGAAGTGTCCATTGTTCCTACAATGAGTACAAAGCCAATTGTCAGGGACTGTGACATATTTGATGTGGGGATTGTAAGGAGTCTTCTCCTTTTGGAATCCAATTCCCTGCCTACTTCCACTATTGTTAAAGTACATGGCATTGACAACATCTGACAACCATGTCCAGTTTAGAGACTTCTTTAAGTCAGATTTCACCTTACTTAACTCAACATGAAGCTCTTTGTTTTTCTCTAACTCCCTACACATACTTACTCTTGCTTCATTCAAATCTTTCTCAAGTTTGACATACCTTTCACTAGCTATTTCCTTTCCTTTTTCTACACTTGATGGACCAGGTTTTAGTTTGAGCTCCTGGATGGTTTCCTCTAGACATGAGATTTTAACTTGAAGGTTATTTATTTCTTGTTCTACAACATTTATTCTTTCATTCAAACTAGCTTTATCAAGACCTAAGCTTTCAGTTTTTTCTTTCAAATCTCTCATCACTGCAATCATATCTTCTCTCTTTTCTTTTTCAAGATTACCTAAGGTGTTCTTTAGATCCTCCACTACCATTAATAAGTCATCTCTAGTTTGTTTTACTTCTCCTAGTTCAGTGGTCAAAAGGTCCTTATCTTCGACTAAGACATAGTATGTATCAATGAGAACGTTAGACAGGGACAACAATTTTTTAGGAGAGTAGGATTTCAGATTTCTCTGAACATCCCTGAAATTTACCTCTTCTATGTCATCATCTTCTTCTTTTTCATCTGATTGAGCCATGAGAGAAAACAATGAGTCGTACTCCTTTGCCTTGTTTTCAACAACCATCATAGACCTGTTTTCTGCTTCAGGTTCCTCGTCTGATTCACTGGATGAATCTCCCCAAGCGATAAAGGCTTGCCTTACAACATTGTCAGCTGCACTCTTCCTACTGAATCTCCTCTCCGGAACCTGGTTCCTGTTTGGAGCTTTGTCCATGTTGAATTTGTAGGTATCTTGTTTCAGTAGCGGGCAATTTTTTATGAAGTGACCTGGCTTACCACACTTATGACACAAGTCATGGTTCCTAGGCTTGCATGAGCTGCCTCTTCTTGGTATTCCACCATTCCTTCGAACCATCTTCTGGAATCTCTTGGTGAGATAGGCCATGTCATGATCTTCCTCACTTGGCTTTTGTTTTTAAGCTTGGAGAACCGGGTTCTTCTCCTTTTTGGGCTCTCTTCTTTCACTGTCCTTTTTCCTTTTCATCTCGTAAGTTTTCAGGTTCCCTATCAACTCATCCATTGTTAGGATTTGCAAGTCTTTTGCCTCAGTGATGGCATTTACTTTGCTTTCCCATGAACTAGGTAGAACACTTAGGATTTTTCGCACTAGCTTGTTCCTGGGAATGATCTCTCCTATAGAGTGAAGCTCGTTGATGATGGAAGTGAACCTGGTATGCATGTCTTGTATATTTTCATCTTCCTTCATCTTGAACAGCTCATACTCGGTAGTGAGCATGTCTATCTTTGATTGCTTTACTTGTGTTGTTCCTTCGTGGGCTGTCTGCAGGGCTTCCCAGATTGCTTTAGCAGAATGACAAGCAGAAATTCTATTATATTCATCCGGTCCTATTCCACACACTAGAATTGTTTTGGCACGATAGTTCTTTTCCACAACTTTTCTATCGGCATCATTATAATCCAGTCTTGTTTTTGGCACCAGCAATTCAACCTCTCCCACCTTGTGCATAGAAGCATGAGGTCCATCACAAATGATGTCCCATAACTCTGAATCTTCAGCCATGATGAAGTCGTGCATGCGAGTCTTCCACCACCCATAGTATTGACCATTGAACCTCGGAGGTCGATATGTTGATTGTCCCTCTTCGATGTTTGGTGGAGCAACCATTACAGATCCTTTCTTGGTATTAACCGTTTAGAAAGAACCTGCTCTGATACCAATTGATAGTTCCTAAGAGTCCACCAAATAGTAGAGGTATCAGGTCCTCTACTAGTTCACACAGAGTTATATGCTAGAGAGACAAGTAAAGAGACAAAGGATTTTTTACGTGGAAAAATCCCACTCAAGGGAACAAAAACCACGACCTACACTTGTAGGATTTCAACTTCACTAACTTGTAATCTAAACTATTACAAGCCACTTTGTAAGGCAACCTTACAAAGACTTCAACATACTAACTTGTAATACTTCTTACAAGCCACTTTGTCACTATCTAGTTACAAAGACTTTGACTCATGACTAGCTTTATCCACACAGAAGTTTGGAGAATAAAGAAGTAAAAGATTCCTAACTAGTTGCTTCTACAAAAGCTAGTAGGATACAATAAAAACAAAATACAAGATTACAACTCAACTAAGGACATTATCAATACTTGATGAGCACGATTTGTAGGCCTTAGTGGAGTTGTCTTCGTGCTCTTGAAGCTCTTGAGTCTTTAATGTTTGAGAGCACTTAATGCTTGAATATTCTTTTGTAAAATGCTCAAGTGAAAATGTTGTTCTTTTTGCTTCAAGATATTCTCATACATTGCACATCCCAAGAAGGATGCCCAATGTCTTGAGGATACAAGGCTCAACCACAAGACTACTGCACTGTTGCTACACTGTAGCGCGAGCAGTAGCAGTCAGTCACCTTTCTGTCACATCTTTTTATAGCTGTCAAGTTGACCTGTACTTTTATCTGTGAGTCCGATAAGGGATCAGGTCCCTTCTCATTCAGCAGTGTATAGTTCATAATTCCTGAAGGCAAAGGTGACATGTGAAGTTGTTTATACATTAGGTCCTCGATCTGGTCCTTCACATAAAAGTTTGTTAGATCATCAAAAAAGAATACAACTCATCACAATCCCTGGAGGATTTAAATTTCTTAAAGCATATATAATTCTTGGTCCTGAAGTACCACATCCTATGTGCAATTTGTGCACATATGTATCTTGCTATAACTATAAGCACGATAATGTGATAGCGAGAATTTATCCGTCCATGGAGATATTGAAAAGGCTATATATATATATATATATATATATATATATATATACAAGAATGATGATTTCAAGGTGCAACATATTCATTCAAGTGATAATATGGCTGATTTGTTCACCAAATTTCTACTAATGTCAAGCTTCAAGAAGCTAGTGCACAGGATTGGGGCGAAGACTCAAGGATGTGAATTGATGCTCTCATCAGGGGGAGTTAATGCGCGTTGCACTCTTTTTTCATTACAAGGTTTTGTCCCACTGGGTTTTCTTTGCAAGTTTTTTTACGAGGCAACCAAAAGGCGTATTGTTAGATATGTGTACTCTTTTTTCTTCTCTAGAATTTTTTTCCCGCTGAGTTTTATTTTAATTAAGATTTTAACGAGACACATTATTTGTTGAATAGACATTCAAGGGGGAGTGTTATAAATAGAATTCTATTTAAGGTGAATGTCTATGTTTTAGAGAGATCTTATGGATTTTACTTGGTGGCTAAGTCACTCTTTCCCTATAAATAAAAAGGTCCTATTCCATTGTAATTCATCCCAAAATTCAATAAGAATTCCATCTCTCTCTTTCTCTGCAATATTGTTCTTGTTCTTTTATTGTTTCATAACAAATTCAAAATAAATGTAATTTTATTTTAAGAATACATTTTTCATATTTTATTTCGCATATCATACATAATTCAATCCGAAAGCACTAAATTCAATTGAGAAAAATAAAAAATGGTCCTAAATCCGCCTTTGATTATCACGATATTAACTTACTTACCTTTTAGTTAAAACAATTCCGATATCATGCTTTGCTTAATCTACAACACAAGTTTGGTCTACTATTGTATAGCAATTATTGTATAGCAATGAAGTTTTGCCCTTTTCTTTAGAAGCTTGACTATCGTGGAAAATAATAGAGCAGCCATATAAAGCATTTATTATTATGTGGAAACAAAATTAATGAGATTTTTAAAAATGTTAGAAATTGACATGCGAAGTCTTCTATTAGCGCTCCTAGCACTTTATCACACAGAAATTTTTATTTCTGACAATTTTTTTGTGCTTGTAGGAGTGAAAGATATAAAATGGAAACAAGAAAAAGAAATAAGAGTAGTTAATTTGCTATGGTGTATTATGCGTAGTATTTTAGGAACCCGCAACAAATTATTAGTGGGAATTAAACCAACGACCTGACAAAAGTTTTGTATTTAAAATATAATATATAAAGGTATAAAATGAATTTTACCTTATATGTACGTGTACTTTTCCGACAAAGAGAAACCCCTAAATCCGCCTCTGCAAATTATAATTATAATAAGTGATAATAAAAAAACTCAGTTTATCTCCTGGCCCTACTGGTATTCACAATAGCCACTTCTGCCCACTCAAACAATCAACCTAACATTTGGGCCTATTTGAATAAATCTTAAGATTTAGTGCATAGCTCAATAGTGTTATCTAAATAAGACAAGATTGGTTTGTCAATATGTAATTTCTGGTCTTGAAAGCGCATTTGGACTTTCTTGTAATATTGGCAAAAAAATTCTTGAGGGTAAAAGATTACAAATCATTTAAAAATCCACAACAAACTACATAGTTGGGATTCTAATAAGAAATGTTTATATGATAGTGTTTTTCTATATTAAAGTTTTGTTTCATTTATATAGTTTTCGAACATGAATACATAGATTATAGTAATTTTAATATAGTTACGTGAAATTAACACAAACAAAATATTTTTTTAAATAAAGAGATGCATGGAGGATAACATATTCCCAAATTTTACTTGTCATTGTTCAAAAATTTCTTTCCTTCTTCAACATATTTGTATGAATAACTATTGTTGCTACAAATAATTAAAGCAAGAGGATAGAAAATCTTTTACAAGATGAAATATTATTCTTAAAATAATTAAAACTTTGCATTTGACATCCTTAAAATAACACCTTCATTTGCATTTTCATCACATATTATGCTGAGAACCCCTTAAAATTTTGTTCTACAATATTTCTTTTGTTCATATTAGAAACATGAGATTCTAGATCTAAAAAACATTATGAATACAACCAAAAGGGTCAATTGGAAACAATATAATACCCCAAGGGCCAAAACGAAAACAAAAAAAAGCATTTTGCATGTTAATGTTTTTTTCTCTTCCCTCCACATCTATCCAAAACCAAAATTCCCTCCCTTCCCTCGTTTTCTCCTTTTGTTCCTTCCCTTCCAAAACCCCTTTCCCCCATTTCCAGCCCAACCACCCACCCCCCTACACCCACCACCCCTTCTCTAAAACCCTTCTCTTCTCACAATCCCAAAAACCTTCAGCTTAAGGGGTACCCATTCCATGTCTTTTGATACAAAAATGACAGGTCCAGATGCACCACCCACTGGTGTGGCGGCGCCACCGGCTGCTCAGTCGTCATCCGCCGCCGTGATCGGCGGAGGTAGGAGTCAGATCTCCCAGACGATCAAACGATACTTGCCCTTTGCTTCTATGAGACCGCCGTTTGTTAGTCCTGAGGATTACCACCGATTTGGTGGTGTTGATTCTCGGATTGGGTCCCCTACTTTACAGCCTGATGCTATTGTTGTTAAGTCCCCTGTGAGTTGAATTAGATATTTTATGGGGTTTGTTAAAATGTAGAGAAAATGGCGTAATTTTGTGTTTAATTGTTGCTATTTTGTGCATTTTGTGGTTACTCGAATTCTTGTTAACCTGCATTATTCGCATTTCATTGTGTGAATAACTTTGAGCTAATTTATGTGGTTGAATTGTTGTTTGGAGCCTGGTATTGAGTTGGTTAAGTTAATAAATTTGCTTAAAGAACCATACGCTATAGCAAATTGCTTTTTAAAAAAAAAAATTAACCTAGAGTCATTTGCCTCTTGTTAGCTGAAAACTTTCGGACACTACTTTGGTAAAAAGGAGTAAATGAGTCGAGTGAGTTGATTGTGAATTCTACTATTCTGCCATTGGTTTATGCACATGTGACAACCAATTTGGTTACTGAGTTGAACGTGCAATATAGCTGGGTTTGATCTGATGAAACTTTTACTGTTTTTGTTGTATGTGGATATGATTGGTGTCATTCATGTCGTTGAATCTTATCCCGAACTAGAAAAGATTGAGTGGGGAGGATTTGTATATTGATTTGCCTTCAGAAATTAGCTCCTTTATTTAAGTAGCAATTAGGCTCAGCGCTCTTGCTTTTGTTCTCTAATTAGTTACCGCTAGTAAACAGAAGCTCTATTATTCATGTCTATTCCTTTTATATGTTTATTCTTTTAGATGTAAGGTTTAGTGCTAATATCTTAGCGGTTAATTTGTTTATATGAAACTGACCTTGCCCAGGAGGGAGCCTTCTAACACAGCGGTCTGCCTTTTACCTTTATTTTTTTAAGTTTAACAAGATTGAATAATACTCTAATATGCCCAAATCAAGAATTTTTTTTAGTTGGGTTTTGAGTAGTAACCCCAAAATCGGACCTTTAGATAAACAGATTATTC
The DNA here is from genome assembly GCA_005239495.1 of Nicotiana undulata. NCBI lineage: Eukaryota > Viridiplantae > Streptophyta > Magnoliopsida > Solanales > Solanaceae > Nicotiana > Nicotiana undulata. The sequence goes on from ML247743.1 coordinate 17,486, forward strand.
TAGATACTCAAGTTTATCCCAGGGAAAGTTGAGAGTGTTCTCATAATCATCCCCTCATTTGCTATGTATTACTTGTTTATCACTTATGTAACTTATTTCTACTTTGAACACTTTATGCCCATGTAGGCACTAAAGCGGAAGGGTGGGATGGGCTATAAAGCAGTTGAGTCCAGTGACTGGACTGGTAATCCTGGGTATTCGGATGTGGCCAATAGTCCACTTGGAACACCAGTATCTGGTAAAGGAGGAAGAGCAAATGGACGGTCAAGAGCCACAAAAAGCAATAAATCTGGACCTCCAACTCCTGTCTCTAATGTTGGTGAGGCTTGGTATCCAAACTTTTTTGGTCTTGTTTGTAACTGGCTATATGTCAGGCACAAGTAAATATTCGAATTATTTCCTCTTGATCTATCTATAGGTTGTGAGTCTTGTGACATTACTAACATGGTTGCCGTGGTTAAATATTTTCTTAACAACTTTTGGATTGCAAATTTGCAGGCTCTCCTTCTCCTCTTACACCTGCAAGTTGCCGTTACGACAGTTCATTGGGTATTTAATAATTTTTTGCCCATGGATTGGTTTGTTGTAAATTTATTTTTGGGAAGCGTGACTTTATGGTGGAATAAACCCATAGATTGAGCCACTGTCTTCTGTTCAGGTCTTCTAACCAAGAAATTTATCAACTTGATCAAGCATGCTGAAGATGGTATGCTTGATCTTAACCAGGCTGCAGACACTTTGGAGGTGATATATCTTTTAGCTAGAAGTTCTCTGGATGCATTGTTAAAATCTGATTGCAATTTTCTTATCTTACAGGTGCAGAAAAGAAGGATATATGATATAACAAATGTGCTTGAAGGAATTGGTCTTATTGAAAAGAAGCTCAAGAACAGAATACAATGGAAGTAAGCTAGCTTTGCTTGGATATAAACACACATCTTCTGCTTTGACACTGCTTGCAATGATCTGTCATTAAGCATCTAAAGCTATACTGATGTGCAAATTCCAATTACTCTCTAGGGGTGTTGATGCTTCTAGACCTGGAGAAGTGGATAATGATGCTGCCATTTTAAAGGTATTTGGATATGTTTCCTTAACTTATTTGATTTCTAAGATAGTGCCTTCTCATCTATGTTATGATGGTCCATGTATAAGAGATATACACTGTTAAATCAGTTTTCACCACTTAAATAGAGCTGCAGTTCTATGAGAACCGCAACTTGAAGAAATGTATTATTGGAAAGTGAAACTTTCTAGTGAGTTTCTTGCTATTTCTGCAGGCAGAAACTGAAAGCCTTTCGATGGAAGAGCGAAGATTGGATGACCGAGTTAGGTATGTTGTATGTCAGCTAAGTCAGTAGTTCATGCTTCTTCCTTGAACTATATCGTCGTGCTGATTTAGATCATTACAGAGAATTGCAAGAAAAGTTAAGGGATATGAGTGAAAATGAAGACAACCAAAAGTAACTTCTTAAACCTGTCCTCACATACATAGTTGTAACCTAAATTGATAATTTGCTCTTCGCTAATAACAGTTTCAACTCTGACTGAATTAGATGGCTTTTTGTAACTGAAGAAGATATAAAGAGCCTACCTTGCTTTCAGGTTCATTTTATAATTTATGCGGTTTTCTTTTTTAACCACTTCATCTCTGTAACAGAATGATTGCATTTTTACTGTCCTCTGCTCAAATAACTTACGAATACGTTTATACTCTTTAATCCTGGCAGAATGAGACCCTCATAGCAGTTAAAGCTCCTCATGGCACCACCCTGGAAGTCCCAGATCCTGATGAGGTAAGTTGAGAAAGGAAGCAAATCTGAGAATATATTGCATATTTCTTATAGGTAAAATAACATGCTTTTTCTGCAGGCTGTGGACTATCCACAAAGGAGATATAGAATTATACTCAGAAGCACAATGGGTCCAATTGATGTCTACCTCGTCAGGTATTGCTGGCTTCTTGAGCCATAAGCATGTTCTGGTCCTCTTTCCTTCGTAATACTAACTCTTGAAAAATGTTATCTGACTCTCGTATTTGATATTTTTCTTTTGAACTTCATGCTTGATTAGTCAATTTGAGGAGAAGTTTGAGGAGATGAATAGTGTTGAACAATCAATGGCCATCCCAGTTGCTTCAAGTTCAGGCTCAAAGGACAATCTGGCCATGGAGAGATCAACTGTTTCAAACAGTGTTACTGAGAATGAAGGACAAACACAAAATGTTGATCAGTTGAGTTCTGATCTTGGTACTTCACAGGATTACGGTGGTGGAATGATGAAGGTTGTCCCTTCAGATGTTGATGTAAGTGTACTTGTCTGGAACTTGGTCTTCTTGAAAAGATGATGTGGTCTGAGATAGATAAGCTTAAGTGCCAAACAAGGCAAATAATGAACATTGTTCTTCACTTCCAGTTTCAAAGTCAATATGATTACTGCCTATACAGAATAATAAACTGTATAAAGTTCAGCAATTACATGCTAAAATCGGTATTCTTGATTATGCTTTCTAACAGATGTAGTGTTGCCATGTGGTAGAAAACGCACTAGTATTCTGCTGCTTAAAAGAGGAGAAACAGCTAAAAGAAGAACTTATAGTTTCAGTAGTGATGGCCTGGTTTGGCTTGGCACATTTTTATTTGTAAAATTTGCTGCTAAAGGGGTCCCCTTTATTTTCATTTTCATGTATAACACTTGACACTTCATAACTTTACATAAAAAATAGACCATAATTCCTTCATTCTGGTTCTAATTGTAAAATTATAAATGCTTCTTGTTTGTTGCAGAATGATGCAGATTACTGGCTCCTATCAGATGCACATGTTAGCATCACAAATATGTGGGAGGCAGATCGTATCCTTGTTTGTTAGGCTTCTTTCATTTGCAGATCTTGTTTGTTCAATCCTTAGTCCCCTTAACTTCAATAATAGCTGCAGTTGAATGGGATGGGGAAAACTTGCTCCATGAATTTGGAATAGCTGATCTAGGTACCCCACGGGCACATACTCCGTCTGCTGTTACTGATGTCCCAACCCCAATGAACGTGCCACCAAGATGAGTTAGGCTCTCGCGGATAAGCTGAATTTGGAAATTCCAGTCTAGTTTAGTCAGAAACAAGAAATCACCGTCTATTTTTCGCTGTTTTGCTCCTTAGATCCCTAAGGGCACTGGACGGTGTACTTACACAGCCCAAGGACTGAGACTTTGTACAGTTGCGGAATCTGCTTGACCCCTTTTACATGGTTGATACTTGTAACCAAACAGAGCATCCAGAAGGTGGAGTTAAAAGAATGGGAGGGTGTTGGTTATTTAAATTTTTTTTGCTCTCAACACCCTCCTCCCCCATTGTCTTTGCTTTTCCCAAACGTTTAGGCTATGCGGGAGGTAAAAGTTCCTTCCCCAGTAGAGTTCCTTTCCTTTTCGCAGGTCTTCATAACTCAACCCTCATCTTCTTTCTGGAATTTAATATTACCATAAGATATTTCAGGTCCTTAAAGGTGCATCATGATACATTATTATGGGTTTTCCCTTGTTGAGAAAAATGCTACCTTTTGGTCCCTAGCATTCTGTTTTACTTTGTTTTGTACAAAGACAAGATTAGGAATGATCATATTTGAGAAAGTACAAGTGATTCACATGAAGGAAAACAAGAGAGGATGATAGTTTGTTCATATCTTTGTATACCTACAAATCCATCGATTTGTAGGTTTGACATTATGATGATTGAAACTGGTAGAGGAAATGTTACTGACCTAGAATTAGGTCAAGGTTGGTTGTGAAGACTTAAAAGCTACTTGAAATCCAAGTAGACTAAGCAAAGAAAATAAGAAATGGTGTTATCAATTAGTTGGATTAAAACTTCTTTGTGTTGGCTCACTCATATTAGGTTGTTTTCTAAAATTCTTCTGTTTGTTCAGACTTTTGCATGTTTGTATGCAGAGCACTTCTTGTGTCAGAATTCTTAGTTAATCTTTGTTAGTTTAGTAGTCAAATAGGAGTAAATAACCTTAACCTTAATCCTATGTGTATTAGGAGTAGGACATGTATTATCTATATATATAGGGGTCATTGTATTATTGTATTATGTGAATAATATATTATTTTTTCCCGTATTTTCTCACATGGTATCAGAGCAATTGTGAGAGATTTTATCGCTGTGCATCAATTCCAGCGACTCCGGGAAGAGAAATCAATCAATTGGAATTTTTTTCCCGGCAAACACAGGTCTGCCGCAGTAAAAAGCCACTTTTTATCAGTGTTGTGCAAAAACCAACACCACCACTAAGTAGATTGGCCTCCGGCGACTAACCCTAGAAAAAATCTCCGCCGGAAGATCCCTCACGCGCTCCCACGTGCCACCAGCAGATTTTTTCCGGCGAGCGCGTGACACCCATGCGCCGGCGCGTGCGCCCCTCTCTGGCCATTTTTTGGCCACGCTTCTTGAGGACAGCCTACTCGCACGTCAAATCCGAGTCATTTGGTACTATTTTCGACAAATTCCAACGACTTTGAAATTTTCCGGCAAGCTATAGTGCTTTCCGGCGCGTGAGGCATCTTCTGGCCATTTTTTGGCCGAGCTTCTTCAGGGCAGCCTGTCCCCGCAGTAATTCTGACCCTACCCGTGCCTTTATTTTTCGATTTCGAGTACTTTGAAATTTTTTCGGCAACTACAGTCCTTTTCCGGCTGCTATAGTGTTCCCTTTGCTGTTTCAGGGAATTTCCAATTGGTTCTTTCTATTATTTGGGTGTAATTTTATAGACCTCTCTTCAATTCAACGATGTCTTTTGGAGTTGATGTTTTTGGGTCTAAAAATCCGGGCTCTGGCAGTTCCGGTATTATGATTACCTTAGAACCTTTAATGGGAGGTTCAAACTACTTAGCTTGGGCTTCATCTGTCGAGCTGTGGTGTAAAGGTCAAGGTGTTCAAGATCATCTAATCAAGAAGTCTAGCGAAGGAGATAAAAAGGCCAAAGCACACTGGGAGAAGATCAATGCTCAATTATGCAGTATTCTGTGGAGATCTATTGATTCCAAGTTGATGCCTTTGTTTCGTCCATTCCAGACATGTTATTTGGTTTGGGAAAAGGCTCGTACTTTATACACTAATGACATATCTCGTTTTTATGACGTGATATCGCGGATGACAAATTTAAAGAAACATGAATTAGATGTCTACTTACTTGGGACAAGTACAAGCAGTCATGGAGGAATTTGAGAAGTTGATGCCAGTTTCTGCTAGTGTTGAGAAGCAACAAGAGCAACGACAAAAGATGTTTCTGGTTCTTACTCTTGCTGGACTTCCTAATGATCTTGACTCAGTATGCGATCAGATTTTGGCTAGTCCGACTGTCCCCACAGTTGATGAATTATTCTCTCGATTACTTCGCTTTGCTGCAGCACTAAGTCACCCAGTAAGCTCATCACAGACACTTGACTCATCTGTTCTCATATCCTAGTCAGTGGATAATCGGGCATCTCAACCTATGGAGAATAGACGAGGAGGAGGTCGTTTTGGAAGGCCTCGACCCAAGTGTTCTTATTGTCCTAAACTTGGACACACTCGTGACGTGTGCTATTCTTTACATGGTCGTTCACCCAAAAATGCTTATGTTGCTCAGACCGAGACTACAAGTAACAAGAGACTTTCTTTATCTGAAGGGGAGTATAATGAGTTCCTTCAGTACTGAGCAAGTAAGCAGACATCGCCACAAGTAGCTTATGTGGCTCAGACTGATGCTTCTGTTGCTGGTAATTCTTTTGCTTGTGTTTCCCAGTCTAGTACTCTTGGACAATGGGTTGTGGACTCAGCCGTTTCTGATCATATTTTTGGTAATAAATCACTTTTGTTAAATATTGCGTATTCACAGTCTCTTCCCACTGTTACTTTAGCCAATGAGTCTCAAACTAAAGCAAAAGGAGTTGGACAAGCGAATCCTCTACCCTCTGTCACTCTAGATTCTGTTCTTTATGTCCCTACCTGTCCTTTTAATCTTACATCTATTAGTCGTTTGACTCGTGCCCTCCATTGTGGTATATATTTTATTGATGATTCTTTTATTATGCAGGACCGCAGTACGGGACAGACGATTGGAACAAGACTTGAATCAGAAGGCCTTTACTACCTTATCTCACTTAATTCCTCCAAGGCATGTCTAGTTACAGATCCTCCAGACCTAATTCACAGACGTTTAAGACATCCACACTTATCCAAGCTTTAGAAGATGGTGCCTAGTTTGTCTAGTTTATCTACATTAGAGTGTGAGTCATGTCAGCTCAAAAAACATACCCGAGCCTCCTTTCCTCGTAGTATTGAGAGTCATGCAAAGTCTTTTTTTCTTTAGTTCATTCTGATATATGGGGTCCGAGTAGAGTCAGTTCAACCTTGGGATTTTCGCTATTTTGTTAGTTTCATTGATGATCATTCAAGATGTACTTGGATTTTCTTAATGAAAGATCGTTCTGAGTTGTTTTCTATTTTCCAGAATTTTTGTGCTGAGATTAAAAATCAATTTGGTATTTCTATTCGCACTTTTCGCAGTGATAATGCCTTAGAATATTTATCCTCTAAATTCAGCAGTTTATGACTTCTCAAGGAATTATTCATCAGACCTCTTGTCCTTATACCCCTCAGCAAAATGGGGTTGCAGAGAGAAAGAATAGGCACATCATTGAGACTGCTTGCACACTTCTCATTGAATCTCATGTTCCGCTGCATTTTTGGGGCGATGCAGTTCTCACAGCTTGTTATTTGGTTAATCGGATGCCTTCATCTCCCATCCAGAATCAGATCTCGCATTCGGTGTTGTTTCCTAAGTCACCCTTATACTCTCTTCCCTCTCGTGTTTTTGGGAGCACTTGTTTCGTACATAACTTAGCCCCAGGGAAAGATAAATTAGCTCCTCGTGCTCTCAAGTGTGTCTTCCTTGGTTATTCTCGTGTTCAGAAGGGATATCGTTGTTACTCACCTGATCTTCGTAAGTGCCTTATGTCAGTTGACATCACACATTTTGAGTCCAAACCTTTCTTTACTTTTTCTGACCACCTTGATATATCTGAGGTCTTACCAATACCGACCTTTGAGGAGGTTAGTATAGCTCCTCCTTCACCTTCCGCCACAGAAGTCTTACCCCTTCCAACTATTGGGGAGTCTAGTTTGGCTCCTCCTATATCCCCAGCCACAGGAACACCACTCTTGACTTATCATCGTCGTCGGCACCAAGCATCCGGCCCTGCTGATCTCGTCCTACACCTGATCATGCTCCTGTCGCGGACCTGTCTCTTCCTAGTCCACCGATTGCACTTTGGAAAGGTATACGGACCACTCTTAATCCTAATCTCCATTATGTCGGTTTAAGTTATCATCGTATGTCATCACCCTATTATGCTTTTATCTCTTCTTTGTCCTCTGTTTCTATCCCTAAGTCTACAGGTGAAGCATTGTCTCATCCAGGATGGAGACAGGCTATGACTGACGAGATGTCTGCTTTACATACGAGTGGTACTTGGGAGCTCGTTCCTCTTCCTTCAGGTAAATCTACTGTTGGTTGTCGCTGGGTATATGCAGTCAAGGTTGGTCCGGATGGCAAGGTTGATCGCCTTAAGGCCCGCCTTGTTGCCAAGGGATATTCTCAGATATTTGGGCTCGATTACAGTGATACCTTCTCTCCCGTGGCTAAGGTAGCATCAGTTCGCCTCTTTTTATCCATGGCTGCTGTTCGTCATTGGCCTCTCTATTAGCTGGACATTAAGAATGCTTTTTTTGCACGGTGACCTTGAGGATGAAGTTTATATGGAGCAACCACCTGGGTTTGTTGCTCAGGGGGAGTCTCGTGGCCTTGTATGTCGCTTGCGCCGGTCCTTTTATGGTCTAAAGCAGTCTCCTCGAGCCTGGTTTGGTAAGTTAAGCACAGTTATCCAGGAGTTTGGCATGATTCGGAGTGAAGCTGATCACTCTGTGTTTTATCGGCACCCTGCTTCGAGTCTCTGTATTTATCTGGTGGTCTATGTTGATGATATTGTTATTTCCGGCAATGATCAGGACGGTATTACTAAATTGAAGCAACATCTCTCTCAACACTTTCAGACTAAGGACCTTGGCAAACTAAAGTATTTTCTAGGTATTGAGCTCTCTCAGTCTAGCTCAGGTATTGCGATATCACAACGGAAGTATGCCTTAGACATTCTTGAGGAGACAGGAATGATGAATTCTAAACTTCTGCCAGGACAGGGGGAGCCGCTTAGCGATCCTGCAAGATATAGGCGGCTGGTTGGTAAACTAAATTATCTCACAGTGACCAGACCTGACATTTCCTTTCCTGTGAGTGTTGTAAGTCAGTTTATGGATTCTTCGTGTGATAGCCACTGGGATGCAGTTGTCCGCATTCTCCGGTATATAAAATCCGCTCCAGACAGAGGGTTATTATTTGAGGATCGAGGTCATGAACAGATCGTTGGTTACTCAGATGCTGATTGGGCAGGATCACCTTCTGACAGACGTTCTACGTCTGGATATTGTGTTTTAGTAGGAGGCAATTTGGTGTCTTGGAAGAGCAAGAAACAAAATGTAGTTGCTCGATCTAATGCAGTAGCAGAATATCGAGCAATGGCTATGGCAACATGTGAGCTAATTTGGATCAAACAATTGCTCAAGGAGTTAAAATTTGGAGACATCAGCCAGATGGAACTTGTGTGCGATAATCAAGCTGCCCTTCATATTGCATCAAATCCGGTGTTCCATGAGAGGACTAAACACATTGAGATTGATTGTCACTTCATCAGAGAAAAGATACTCTCAAGAGATATTGCTACAAGATTTGTGAAGTCGAATGATCAGCTTGCTGATATTTTCACCAAGTCCCTCAGTGGCCCTCGTATTAGTTATATATGTAACAAACTCAGTACATTTGATTTATATGCACCAGCTTGAGGGGGAGTGTTAGTTTAGTAGTCAAATAGGAGTAAATAACCTTAACCTTAATCCTATGTGTATTAGGAGTAGGACATGTATTATATATATATAGGGCTCATTGTATCATTGTATTATGTGAATAATATATTATTTTCTCCCGTGTTTTCTCACAATCTTCAAAGACAAATTAGTAAGTATTGAAGCGAAACTGCATACCAATGGAGCAAAAGAATATTGATGAATGTTATACTCTTATTAGTTACTGAGATGCAGTAGTAGTTTGTCCAACACATTAACGAGCATAACTAAAAGGATAGAGTAATTTCAATACTCCTATTTGGATTTGCACTAAAATGTTAAAAACTCAATCGATCGTTTTGAGCTTTACATTCCATTTGGGGGTTTAAGACCTTTAATAGCTTCATATGATGTATTATGACTTGCGCATATGGTAGGTTTTGACTTTCGGTATAATTAGACAGGGTACCGAGGGGCCCAAGTGTGATTCTGGATGGTTTCGAACTATTTTAGTTTAGCTTGCATTGGTGGTGTCAGGTAACGTATCGTGTTCGCGTAGAAGAAGTAGACTGGAGGAGCTTTGTTCTTCGCGTTCGCAGCTGTTGGACCGAGTTCGCGTAGTTTTGGGCAGGCCGACTCATCGCATTCGCGTGAGGTGTCCGCTTTCGTGAAGGTGTGCAGGTAAGCAGGACTTCGGCTTTCGCGTTCGCGTTCTTTGGTCATCGAATTCGCGACTGAAGCTTCGTGTTCGCGAGTGGGGCAATGTGGTAGTTCATGTTTGTGCATCGTGATCGCAGAGGGTATCCTTGGACAGACTTTATAAGTTGTGTATTTCGGGATTTTAAGCTCATTTCTCATATTTTGGACCCTAGGCTTGGAGAGGGCAATTTCTCATGGAGATTACCACACACGAATTTGGGGTAAGTGACTTTCACTCATTTGTGGTATTATTTCAAGAATCTACATGAATTACTAACACCCAATACATGGAGTTTTGAGATGAAATTAAGGGGTTTTATCTGCACTTTGAAATAGGGTATTTTGAGGAGTTGAGTACCGATTTAGACTCGATTTTGGAATCTAATCATATATTTGGACTCGGTAGGTTATAGTCATCGAATTTTGATATTGGTTCTGAATTTCAAGCACGCGGGCTCGTGCTGATTTTTATTGGCCTTTTGGGAATTCTTCAATGATTGAAACTTTATGGATTGAGATTGATTCCTATAACATTGTTTGACTTTCTTGGATGATGTTTGACTTGGATTCACGTGATTGGATGGCTAAAGCGAGGTTTTAATGCGATTTGAGGTTGAAGACTAGCCCAGATGAGGTAAGTGTCTTGCCTAGCTTTAGTTTGAGGGAAGTTTTCCTAATAAATGTTATTGTTTGCTACATGCAGGGATGATGTATATGCAAAGTGACGAGTGTATACACATGTTCCATGGTTATTCATGCTCGGGGTAGATTCTAGATTACTCTATCCCTTGTTTGGTTGTGTAACTCCACGTGTTCTATGCTTTTACTTGATGGAATGACTATGTGAGAACAATAAGCCAAGTTAGAGAAAATACTTAGATTGACGATACCTTATTTTGAGCATGATGAACTATTCTTGAGATTATTGAGATGATTTAGACGTAGTCACACATATATTATGAACACACATCTATACTTGTTATTCTTATGATATGCCTTTAATTGATATATGACAATCTGAGTTTCCTTACCCACATTAAAGACTATGATTTGTCTTTTGATGTTTACTGGAGGCTTGATGATTTTTTGGGCGATGTATTAATTGTTGGGTCCGTAGTCATACGTACACATCAGCCTACATCCTACATAGGGATCATACTTTATACACACGCATACACCCATGCATGGTTATTCTCTGTTTATGTACATTACATATACTTATCTCTCATTCATATATGTATATTCCTGATTATGGCTCTCGTTTATGGATGAAGGTTATGGCACGAGGTTTCTTCCATACAGTTTTTGTGGTAATGATGTTGATTTGGAACGTGAGCTGTCCGTGCTGATAATATTATGATTGGTACATGAGTTGTCCGTGTAGCACGTGAGGTGTCCGTGCCGTTGATATTATTAGTTACACATGAGTTGTCTGTACAACACGTGAGTTATTCATGCGATTGATATTATTAATGGCACGTGATTTGTCGATGCAGCACGTGAGTTATCCGTACGAGTGATAGTATTATTGACACATGAGTTGTCCGTCAAACACGTGAGTGTCCATGCGATTGCTATTATTATTGGCACTTGAGTTGTCCGTGCCACATGTGGATATAGATCCATCCACCTAGGGTCGCTCTTTCATGTTTCTCTCTTGATGACATCCACACAGGTTGTGAGAAACCTACGGGTTTCTGGATGATTGTGAGGTGGGCCGATGTGATGAGTTAGTAAGCATAAAGGTGGAAGCTTGGCCATTCAAGTGATTCTTTGTGCATATTCATGCATTTACACGTTTCCTTCATGCATATCATTTACATATGCTAGTTAATGCATTTTGCATATGCACATAACTTGTTGGTGAGTTGTTGGGCACTTAGAGGGTGTCAGATTAAGGTAAAAGAGAGTTATCATCATACATTTATATGTTGGACTTATGTAAAGGTTTCATGAACACAACACTCAGAAATGGATATGGAAATGGATCATTGTTATGTACATGCATTTTACATTCATGTATGAGTATTTGGGCACACACTACTTAGTGTAGCCGAGGGAGGAGTTCAAATTCCCGCTATTCATACTCCAGAGCAGATGGCTCATGGTAATCATACCCCAACATACCTACTAATTGGGGCGGTTCGACCCACTGTTGCTACACAACCCCGGGAGAGACGCGTGATGTCAATTGATGCCAATGACTTCTTGGACCGTTGCTATGAGATTTGCGCAACATGTGGATAGTGGAGTCGAATGGAGTAAATCTCACAATATTTCAGATGCATGGTTATGCCAGGAGATGGTGACAGGTGTACGAGCAGGGCAGGCTAGCAATATCACCTCCTCTCACATGGGCTCAGTTTTCATACTTATTCTCGGAGAAGTTTTTTCATGACCCAGACCCACCAAATGATGGTGATGACACCTAACACCACTTGGCAAGCCAACAATGCGGAAATAAACTCTAACAATAATAAGAAATAACCTCGAACTTTGCGCTATAACATAAATACTAAAATGAAAGTGTAACTGAAATCCACCCCAAAATATGGTGTCACTAAGTACATGATCTCTACAGAGTACGAAATGCAAGGTCTAAATGAAAATACAGTAGTGTCAGAAATACATAACACTAATAGTAAAGATAGAAGGGAACTTCAAGGCCCGCGAACAAGAAACAATAGAGCTACCTTGAAATCTCTGACAAAAATATGACGGCAGCTCCTAACGATCGTTGCTACCCACAATACCTGGATATGCACACGAAGTACACGGTGTAGTGTGAGTACAACCGACCCCATGTACTCAATAAGTATCAAGCCTAGCCTCAAAGAGAGCATGTTACGAGGTAAGCCAATCCACAACTTGCTTCCAACAGTTAATAACAGAGATAATAGCAAAATGATGATATGTACATAAAAGTATCACATGTAGTAACAATTTTATATCAATCTAAAATATGAGAAAATGTAGACATGTTCAAATATATTTCAATCAAGGCATAAATATCAATTAACACAAGGAAATAAGATCATCTATGTGCCTTTATGACCAGAATGTAAGCCCAATACGACAACATCACTGTGATAACCTGGTATCCTGTACAAGTACCTCTCAGTCACACTCTTAGCACTATCCTGGGTCTAGAAAAATTCCAAGAATCATCACACACACTCAACACTGTACAGGTGCCTCTGACACGCTATCGCCTTACTAAGCACAACTAAAGGTGCCTTGATCTCAAGTGATTCCCTGACTCCAGAGGGGCATATCCAAGCCCAAGCGCTAATCATATCAAAGTCCACGATTAGTAACGTAAAGCCTAATATGGGGCCTCGACGAGCATCGCCTCATAATTAATACCATTCAACCCAATATAGGGCCTCGACGCAAGCATCGCCTCATAAACAATACTACTCAGCTCACATGGGGCCTCAATGCAACGTCGTCACTCAACAATATCTCTCAGTCCAATTTGGGGCCTCGGTGCAAGAGCCGCCTCACAATAATATCAACATGGCTCAATGACCTAAATTAGAAAGTGGGTCGTTATTGTGCTAATGTTGTCTTGCTTAGAAAGTGGATGTTAGGCCCCATCACGACCCAATGGTTGGGATTTTAAGTCGTGACAAGTTGGTATCTGAGCCCTAGGTTGCATAGGTCTCACAAGTCACGAGCAAGCTTAGTAGAGTCTATAGGATCAGTATGGAGACGCATGTACTTATCTTCTAGAGGCTATAAGGATTTAGGAAACTTCGCTTTCTTTCTTCTCTATTGTGAGACTTTGTTCTATGATTAAGATTGAATCTTTCTTCTCTTATTCTCTACAGATGTTGAAGACGCGTACATCATCCGTAGCTGATCAGGATAAGGAGCCCCAGATTGCAACCACCACTAGGGTAGTGGCCGAGGAAGGGGCAAGGTCAAATCCAGAAGTAGAGGAAGAACTCAACCTAGAGCATGCACAATGGAACCCATTGTCAAACCTCAGATTGAGAAAGATGATGAGATCCCAGTTTCGACGAAGCCAGTGGAACCAACTTAGGTCATATAGGGGTTCATTTCTACCTCGTGTTTCAGGATGCCTTAATCCACATGGTTGGCTTCATGGAGATTATGTCTCACGCCAGTGTATTTCTCGTGGCACAAGACGTTTCTCAAGTCAAGGGAGGAGTTCAAACTCTTACTACTCTTACCCCAGAGCAGATGAGACGTGTTTATTAGACCCCAAGAGTTCTTCCAGTTAGGGTGGTTAGGCCTATTATTTCTACACAGTCTGGGGACAAACCCACAATGTCAGGTGATGAGCTGAAGAGGTTGGACAGGTTCACTAAGTTATTTTCCCTCACTTTAGTAGTGCACCTTCAGAGGATCCCAAAGACTTCTTGGACCGTTGCCATGAGATTTTGCGCAACATAGGGTTAGTGGGGTTCAAATGAATTGATTTTATCGTATATCAGATGCATGGTTTGGCCAAGAGGTAGTGGACAGTGTATGAGCTGGGCAGTCCAGCGGGATCACATGGGCTCAGACCTCGAAGTTGTTCTTGGAACAGTTTATTCCCTTCACTCAGAGAAAGGAGTTGCGCAGTCAGTTCGAGCGCCTTCAATAGGGTAGCATGACTATTTGTTGGTATGAGACTAGATTTTTTGATCTGTCATACCATGTCGCTATCCTGATCACTACTGAAAGGGAGAGGGTACGGAGGTTCATAGAGGGTCTTACATATGGCATCAAAATTCAAGTGGCTAGAGAGACCGAGACTGATATTCGTTTTACTCACGTTGTGGAGATCGTCAGGAGGATCGAGTGCATCACAGACCAGGCGAGATAGATGACCTATAATAAGAGTCCCCATTATTTTAGAGGATTCCGTGGTGACTCGTTTGGAGACAAGGGTCCTTTGGTAGAGGACATCGTATCAGGCCGATACAGTTAGCCCTATAGGTGACACATGTAGCTCTAGTAGCCACACTACTTATAAGTCTCATTATGAGCAACTAGAATTCAGTCACCTTCAGGTCCCGTTAGTGCACCACCAATTCAGAGCTATTACAATAGTCATTCAGGTTATGCCAAAAATTCAACATCCGCACTAGACGAGGGGATTCTTTGAATGTGGAGATACATGTCATATCAGAAGGTATTATCCCAAAATGCATGACATCACATCAGGGTACTCGTTCCAAGGTTCCAGCACTAGTTGCTTCACAACCCGCTCAGCTAATTAGAGACGGGGTCAAGTTATTTCACCACTCGCTCAGCCAACTAGAGGCGGGTTTAGGTAGCCTGTGGTAGAGGCCGATCAGTTAGAGTTAGAGGCCAGTAAGTGAGAGGTCGTCGTAGAGGTGGAGGCCAGGTTGGTGGGGCCCATCCCCGTTGTTATGCATTTTCAGCTAGGCCTGGGGCGGAGTCGTCTGATGCAATTATTACAAGTATTATCTTAATATGTCATAGAGACGCTTCTATGTTGTTTGAACTAGTTCTACTTATTCTTATGTGTATTCATATTTTTTTACATTTGAGTATGCCTCGTGATTCTCTTGATGTTCTTGTTTTGGTGTATATATCAGTTAGAGATTATATAGTAGTTGATTAGGTGTAGAGATCTTGGATTGTTAAAATTAATGGTTTTGACACTAGAGTTGATCTTTTGTTGCTGAATATGGTGGATTTTGAGTCCATTCTTGGTATGGATTTGTTGAACCAAGTCACTGCATGGTTTTGAAGATTGAAAAATGTCTACCCAGTTGAACCAGGCCCATCAGGGAAAACATACTTGAACAGACCCATTGGCATAAAAACCGTCTATGCACATGAGATAAACATGATTGTGAATTATCCATGAACTAAGAGGTTGTCTCCTAAAGCGAAAAGGTTGCAAATTTATAAGAGGTTAGAGTTCGAGTTCAGCGAGGACAGAAACAAAAGGAGGAAGTTGAGATAAATACAAACTCTTCCACCAAGGAAGAGTTGCATTAGATTGAACAACATATCTCAACAACTGACTCTATAAAGTGTTGAAGAATTCCTTTTGAAGTTTTCACGCACAAAGACAGAAGTGAAACAAGAATTGAAAGCGAAATTCCCAGAGCTATTTTGCAAGCAGAATCCTTATGCGACACAAAAGCTACTTGAACCAGCTAGAAGAACCAGTTCCATCTGTTTGTCTTTTGAGTCTAGTTGGTTGTAGTAGGAGATTTAATATTGTATCTTTCAGCTTTATCTAGAAGCAAATTGTAATAGGTACACACTGTTCAAGTTAGAGTTAACTTGAAGTTGTCGCAATTAGCTAGAGGCTAGATTGCCACAAAAGGATTATAGTTAGTCTTTAAGTTTACAAAAGAGTTTATTTTGTAAATGCTGTTTGTCTCATTGTCATAGTGAAGAGTTTGGAAAAATTCTACTGGGAAGTAGGTCGTGATTTTTTCACCTTTTGAGCCAGGTGTTTTCCACGTAAAATTGTTGTGTTCTTTAATTCTGCAATTACTTTTACGCAAACAGTAGAAGTTGGAACACCAAGAAGAACCAAGTTCTTCTGTAAAGACAGCACTCGAAAATTGGACACCACACAAATCACCCCCCTCTTGTGTGGTATTGAAGTATAAAACATCAATTTGTATCAGAGCAGGTTATCCTTAAAAATGCTAACACCTTGGAAAAGATCAAAATGAGTGCTCCACCTGCAAACTGGGAGGGTCAATCAACTGCAAGGCCACCACTCTTCAATGGCCAGTACTACTCCTGGTGGAAGAACAGGATGAAGTACCACCTGATTGGAGAAGACTATGAACTCTGGGACATAGTCACTGATGGTCCTCTAGCCACCATGAAGAAGACTGCTGAAGGTGTAGATATACCAAAAACTAGAGCTGATTGCACTGCTGAGGATCTGAAGAAATGGGAGAAAAATGCTAAGGCCAAAAAGTTGCTAGTATGTGGACTAGGTCCCGACGAGTACAGCGGGATCCAAAGCTGCACTACTGCCAAAGAAATCTGGGATACCTTTCAAGTAGCCCATGAAGGAACACCTCAAGTGAAAAGATCGAGAGGTACTCTACTATACTCTCAGTATGAAAACTTCACTATGAAAGAAGGAGAGACAATCCAAGAGATGTACACAAGGTTCACAAC
>ML247744.1:0-13254 GCA_005239495.1 Nicotiana undulata
AAAACTCTCATTTCTTCGACTGGCCTGCTCTTTTGCAGTACACTCAATTTTGTAATGACCGGTCTTACCACAGTGGGTGCTAATTTTATTCTCATGGAGAGTGAGATACTTGATTTTGGGATCCCACTTGGGAAATTGACTCCCAAAGCCAAGTCCTCTTCGGTTGCTACTATGATTTTCTTGAAGCCATGTCAAGGCATCAGAGGATTTATTCCATTTGCAAGTTCGATCTAATTCATATTTGACTTTACCAAGTTCTTCTTTAGGTGTCCTTATCTCTTCATCCTTAGTATACATCTTATATTTTAGTTTTCCCACATTTTCTTCTAACATGATATGAGAATGATCAACAATCGTTTTACTAGTTCATAGCTTTAATTTTAAATTTTCAGATTTTTTTGCTCTAGGATCTTAGTTTCAAGTGGATGAACCTGGTTCAACAAGACAATGTTTTTCTTTTCAGATTCACTTACTCTGATTTCCAGGTTCATGCATTTTTCTTTTAGCATTGCACACTCTTTAGAGAGTTGTTCTTTCTTTTTGGTTGTTTCTTCGGAATCATCCATGAAATCAAGTAGCAACTCAGAGAGTTTTTCTTTAGATAGGAACTTTATTTTGTTTATGATATGGGATATACTTACCTCTGATTCTTCATATGATTCCGCATCAGATTC
This sequence comes from Nicotiana undulata, assembly GCA_005239495.1. NCBI lineage: Eukaryota > Viridiplantae > Streptophyta > Magnoliopsida > Solanales > Solanaceae > Nicotiana > Nicotiana undulata. The sequence continues at coordinate 675 of ML247744.1, forward strand.
GCCAATTGCCATGAGCGCCTGTTCTTTATTCTCACTATCTTTTGATTCTTCATCTAAGATTTCCTCCCAAGCAGAAACCATAGCTTTTGTTGTGGTTTCTTGGGTTACCAGTTCCTTCTTCCTGTTACTTCTTTCAAATCTCTCAAATTTCCATTCCACTTCCCACTGAGGACAATTCTTGATATGGTGGTCAGTCTTTCTACACTTGTAGCATCCCTCGTTGGCTGGCCTTTCTGGAGCTTTAGCTTTGTTGTAGTTTCCACCTCTTGAGATGCCCTTTTTCCTTATGAGGAAGTTCCTGAATTCCTTAGAATCATGGCCATCTCATCTTCCTCCAGATTTTCTCCCTCAGTGATTCTCAGTGATTCTCAGTGCTAGACTCCTTTCCTTCTTTGGAGCATCCATTTTCATTGTCCGCCTTCTAAGTTCATAGGCAGTAAGGTTTCCAATTAGCTCATCCAATATGAGGGTTTCCATATTTTTGGATTCCTGGATAGCAGTGATTTTACTTTCCTAGGAAGTTGGTAAGACCTTTGTCAGGATCTTCTCCACCCTGTCCTCTTCAAGAATGACTCTACCAAGAGACTTGAGTTCATTTGTTAGAGTTGTGAACCTCGTGTACATCTCTTGGATTCTCTTTCCTTCTTTCATAGTGAAGTTTTCATACTAAGAGTATAGTAGAGTGCCTCTTGATCTTTTCACTTGAGGTTTTCCTTCATGGGCTACTAGCAAGGTATCCCAAATTTCTTTGGCAGTGGTGCAACTTTGAATCCTACTATACTCGTCTGGACCTAGTCCACACACTAGCCACTTTTTGGCCTTAGCATTTTTCTCCCATTTCTTCAGATCCTCAGCAGGGCAGTCAGCTCTAGTTTTTGGTACATCTACTCCTTCAGCAGTCTTCTTCATGGTGGCTAGAGGACCATCAGTGACTATGTCCATAAGTTCATAGTCTTCTCCAATTAAGTGATCATTCATCCTGTTCTTCCACCAGGAATAATATTGGCCATTAAAGAGTGGTGGCCTTGCAATTGATTGACCCTCCTAGTTTCCAGGTGGTGCTTTTTGATATTTTCCAAGGTGTTAGCTTTTTCAAGGATAACCTGCTCTGATTGATGTTTTATACATCAATACCACACAAGAAGGGGGGTGATTTGTGTGGTGTCCACTTTTCGAGTGCAGTCTTTATAGAAGAACCTGGTTCTTCTTAGTGTTCCAACTTCTACAGTTTGCGGAAAAGCAATTGTAGAATTTAAAGAACACAACAATTTTTACATGGAAAACACTTGGCTCAAAAGGTGAAAAAACCACGACCTACTTCCCAGTAGGATTTTCCCAAACTCTTCACTACAACTCTGAGCCAAACAACATTTACAAAATAAACTCTTTTGTAGACCTACGGACTAACTCTAATCCCATTGTGGCAAACTAGCCTCTAGCTAATTGCGACAAACTTCAAGTTAACTCTAACTTGAATAGTGTGTACCTATTACATTTCTAGATAAAGCTGAAAGATACAATATGTAATCACCTACTACAACTAATTAGACTCAAAAGAAAACAGATGGAACTGGTTCTTCTAGCTGGTTCAAGTAGCTTTTGTGTCGCACAGGATTCTGCTTGCAAAATTGCTTTGGTAATTTTGCTTTCAGTTCTTGTTTTACTTCTATGTTTGTGCGTCAATTCTTCAGCAGGAATGCTTCAACAGTTTATAGAGTCAGTAGTTGAGATGTTGTTGTTCAGTTCTAATGCAACTCTTCCTTGGTGGAAGAGTTTGTGTTTATCTCAACTTCCTTGATCTTGAGTTATGTACTACCTGAAATCGAACTCCATCTTCTTATCAATTTGCAACCTTTTCGCTTAGGAGATAGCCTCTTAGTTCACAGATAATGTTTATCTTCTGTGCATGGATGCTTCTTGTGCCAATGGGTCTGTTTGACTCTGATTGCTTTGATGGACTTGGTTCAACTGGGTTGGCATTTGTCAATCTTCAAAACCATGCAGTGACTTCATTCAACAAATTCCCCATTTTTGATGATGACAAACTCTGTGCTTAACCCTGTACATACTTCAATCCAACATAGACACTTTGTATATATTTAAGCATTCATCGTAGAGAGACCGTGTTCATTAGGTTATAAATATCACAAAAATCATTGAAATTTTGAAAAGCACATGTCTTCCCTCTTTCGGAATCATCTAAAAGTTGCAAAATGATAAACTTACCATAAGTATTAACAATTACTCATGGCCATTGAGGCAACTACAGGTGCAAAGCATGGATTAATCATCAAAAGAAACCAACACAATTTCTAAACGCTGGAGTAGATCCTAAAGAGATACCACTTCCTCATGAATTTATCTTGAATCGATATCTTTTGGATCAACTTTATCCCAGTTTGCTGAGGGAGAAACCCCATTTTTCACCTTGAATTGGTCAAAATATGCAGAATTTCTTACTTAGATCATATTCGATGAAAGCAAAAATAAAAAAAGAATAATTGGAATCCATAGTTGTGGATCTCGATCCAAAGGTTCTTTCTTGATCTAGCTACAAGGATGGGGCAGTATGGAAAGAAAAAATGTGATAAGAAATTGAGAAAGAATCAATAACCAAAATTATTAGGGAAGACAAAAAATGAGGATAACGAGGAAATCTGCCACCCCACCAATAACCAAAATTATTAAAGAAGACAAAAAACGAATCTATTACTCGTGGAGATTCTCACTCATAATTAAACTACAAGGCAGACAAATCCTTCACGATGTTTTGAAAAGAAAATTAATGGAACTTTGGAAACCTACTGATTCATTTCCACTAATTCATCTAGGCGAGGAATACTATATTGTGCACTTCAACAAGGAAGAAACATGATAAAAATCCCTCCAAAATGGTATGTGGTTCATCTTTGGTCACTTCCTATCTGTTCAACACTGGGAACCTAATTTTGTCGCTACACAAGCTAAACAAACTGTTACTGCTATCTGGATCCGACTCCCTCAGCTTCTACAAAATTCTATGATGGAGAAATACTACAAAATATTGGAAGCACCATAGGAAGACTTGTTAAAATCGATGCATGAACCTCAGCAGCTCTGCGAGGTCTCTATGCACGACTATGTGTTGAACTCCCTTAAACCAGCCAGAGAAACCTTTCGTCTTCATATGCTCCCACAAAGAACACATACTCTATGAAGGCGAGAATTTACTTTCCAAGAAATGTGGCCACCTTGGTCACTCTACAAGACAATGCAGAATTACAAAGCACTTTGCTAATACAGACGAGCCAAGGCAAAGGAATAACTGCCAATAACCACAACTCCGCGAAGAAAAAGAGGAGGTATGGTGGACAGTCTCATTCCACAAATAAAAAAAATAAGGATTCAACAAACAACACATCAAGAATCATGGATAACACTCCGGCAACAAGTATAACGTCAAATATTTTTATACCAACACTGTAATGTACTTGTAACGACCCGACCGGTCATTTTGAGAATTTAAACTCCGTCTTGTGGCATAAGGTCATGAACAGCTTAACATTAGGTATACCGACCTGCGTGCATGGTTGGATTCAGTTACCAGATAATCCGGAGTCGAATTGGGAGGAAAATTTTAGTTTTTGAAGCTTAAGTGACGGAAGTTGACCGGAGGTTTGAATTTTGTGTAAACAACCTCGAAATGAGTTTTGGTTAATGTAAACAGCTTCATGTGGTGATTTTGGACTTAGGCGCGCGTCCGTAATTGGTATTGGAGGTTCGTAGAGTGATTTGAGGTAATTTGGCAAAAGTTAGAATTTCGGCGATTTCGGCCGATAGGGAAAATTTTGATATCGGGCTCGGAATGGAATTCCAAGATTGTCTGTAGGTTCATCGTGTCATAAATGATTTATCTGCAAAATTTCACGTCATTCCGGGTTGAATTGATAGGTTTCGATGCGAGTTTTGATGTTTGAAGTTTTGAAAATTCATAAGTTTGATTTTTGGTTTGATTCATCATTTTGGTGTTGCTTTATGTGATTTGAAACCTCGAGCGAGTCCGTGTTAGGTTATATGACTTGTGTGTGTGGTTGGACGGGGTCCCGAGGGCCTCGGGTGTGTTTCGAATAGGTTTCGGGTCAATTTTCCCTCATTTTCCTCTGTTGTTCTACTATCTGGTGTTTTCTTTTATGCGATCGCATAGGAACATCCGCGATCGCATAGTGTAATATTGAACGGCCCAATTTTTCCTTCATCGCGATCGCATAGATTGGGTTGCGATCGCATAACTATATAAATTTAATTCTCCGCGTTCGCACCTCCATCCTCGCGTTCGCATAGGTCTTTCAGTTAGGCATCAAACAATTCCTTCAATGAAATCGCATTCCCTTTTCCGCGATCGCATAGTGTAAGTTGGACAGTAGCAAATTTTCCTTCTATGCGATCGCATTAATCTCTACGCGTTCTCATAACACGTTTTGACCAGTTGCAATTTTTTCTTCTATGTGATCACATCCTCTCGTCGATCGCATTGAACAAATACCTGGGCAGATTATAAATCTTCAAAAAATCGAGGGTTTCACCATTTTTATCATATCTTGACTTGTAGAGCTCGATTTTGAGCGATTCTTGGTGGGTTTTTCAGATAATTCGATTGGGTAAGTGTTCTTCACATAAAATTTAATATATTCCATGAATTAGTCCTTGTTTTTGTCATTTAAATTGTGTTTTTGGTTGGGGGAAATGTTGGTTTAGAAAGAAAATTTTAAAATGAAAATTCGGATTTGAAGGGCCAAATGGTATCGGAATTTGATAAAATTTATACGGTTGAACTCGTATTAGAATGGGTATTCAGATTTTGTAAAATTCGGCGGGTTCCGATGTGCGGGCCTGGGGGTCGACTTTGGGTTTATTTTTATAATTTTGTAAAGATTGAAACTTTATTATTCGGAATAGCTCCTCATACGTTTTATGTGTATTTTGAAGTTGCTTTAGTTGATTTTGAGCCGTCCGGAGGTCTTTTTGCCCGAGAAGTTCACTTTTGAATACCGGGTTGTCGTCTTTGAAGTAAGTATCTTGCCTAACCTTGTGGGGGGGAACTACCCTTAGGAATGAGTCTTCTATGTTGATTGTAGCGCGCGTACACGAGGTGACGAGTGCGTACTCGGACTTATTTGCAAATAGATTGCCCTTTTAGGATTTTTAGGTCCTTATATTCCCCGTGTATGAACTGCAATTGTTATATCTAAGTTCCTGATTGCTAGTTTCATCTCTTCCTGCTCGAATTAGAAATTATTTGCTTAGTGTTCTTTGTTTCTTATTTGATCTTAATTGACTTAAATGAAGATTTTGCTTTCCTACAGTTATGCTATATCTTCCTTCATACACTGCCTATTTGACTAAAACTAGTATAATCTCGCCCTATAATTGTTTAGAAGTAATTGGAATATCTATATGTTGGTGTCAAGCATGCCCGTGAGTCGTACATTGTGATTTCTATGGTTTTCCCTTAAGTACTACTTAGGTTTAGTTGATAATTGTCCATGTTGATGGTATTTTCTTGGTGTTGCCTATCACTGAGTATTATTCAAGCTGAGTTTATTCTGTGAAGCTAATTGTCTAAGTGAGATTGGTTATAGATGCTTCCCTTGCTGGGATGATTTGGTTTCTTTGGTTGTGAACTTAAATATATAGAATTGTTGCTATATTTGCCTTGTTTTTCCCCTCGTTGTGTTGTTTTCTCTTTGTTCTTGGCATTCCCTTCAGTGGCTACTTCTTATGAGTGAGTTCTTACCATTCTTGTGATTCAAGTCTTTGTATTGATTTGCTCATCGCACCTTGCATTCTGTCTTTTGTTGTTTTTGCGCCTGTTGTGGCAATGTATGTTGTTTCTGTCGCATTTTGGTTGTTTTCCTCAGTGGCTGCATTGCATATTTAAATTGGTACTACGGACGAGATTCCGGGAGCTTTTCCCATGTACTGCATTGCATATTTAAATTGGGACTACGGACGAGATTCCGGGAGCTTTCCCCTGCACTGCATTGCATATTTAAATTGGGACTATGGACGAGATTCCGGGAGCTTTTTCCTTATACTGCATGACAAATTCTGAGTTACGGACTGAGTTCCGGTAGATTTATCTTTAGTAGATTATGATCGAAAAGTTATATTTCAAAAGTATATTTGAAAAGCATTTGTCTTGCAGAAAAATGATATTTGAAAGTCATTTATTGGGAAAGTATATTTGAAAATCACGTATCTTGAAAGAACTATATGTTAAAGATTTCTCCTTCTAAAATATATATATATATATATACATACATTCGGATAAAGTATGTTTCAAAGAGGATCTTTCTATACTGAAATGATTATATCTTCAAAGATTTCAAATAAACTGCAGTTTTAAAGTTTTCACCAATTTATTGGGTTTATTTGTTAAAGTCTGATGTGGACAAACTGACGCAGTGCTGAGTTGTCGGTGTGTTTATTGTGTGGTGGTTTTCCGTTTTGGCTCGTATTTTCTATCCATTCTTCTGGTAATATTATATTGTTCCATTGATTAGTTTTCGGTAATTCCTTCCGCATTATATTGTCATGTTGTTAATTACGTCGTAAAATCTTTAGATAGATATTATGTCCGGTCATTTCTATATTGATGTCTGTTTAATGTATTAGACCAGTGGTGTCTTGACTAGTCCTCGTCACTACTTAACCAAGGTTAGTATTGATACTTACTAGGCACCGTTGTGGTGTGCTCATACTACACTCCTGCGCATTTTTGTGTGCAGATCCAGGTAACTATTGTTAGTGGTTGCACGGATCATCGTTGAGGAGACTCAAGGTAACCTGTTGCTGCGTTCACAGGCTTCGGAGTCACCTTCTTGTATTTATTATTCATACCATGTTGTACTCATTCCGAACAGTGGTAATTTAGAGATTTTAGAGTAAATTCGTAGAGCTTATGACTTGTATTACCAGCTTTGGGAACATTGTAATTCTGTCAAGATTTCTATATCGAGACTATTAGAATTCTTGTATTATTGTTATTATTCTCTAAATGTTAGGATTACCTAGTCCCTAAGACTAGGTGCCATCACGATACCCAACGGAGAGAAATTTGGGTCGTGACAAATTGGTATCAGAGCTCTAGGTTCATAGGTGCTACGAGTCATAAGCGAGTTTAGTAGAGTCTTGCAGATCGGTACGGAGACATCTATACTTATCTTCGAGCGGCAACGGAACTATTAGGACAATTTCACTTCCTTCATTCCCATCGTGCGAGTTCTTTGATCTTGAAATTTGAAATTTATCGTTTCATACCGATGGTGAGGACACGAGTTGCGGTTCCTGATGATGTTACCCCGAAGCAAATGTCGCAAGGGTCAAAGACAGAGGCCGGCGAGGAGCGCCGCAGTTAAGATTCCTACCAGAGTAGCCATTGAGGAGCCGCCAATAGTTCTAGTTGGGGGATGGGTACTGGAGGTTCCTGTTGCTACCCCGGACTTCAGGAGACCTAGGCGCAGTTTTTGAGTATAATTGGTACATTGACTCAAGAGGGATTGATTCCAGGTGCACCAGCTACTTCACAGATCGAGGGAGGAGTTCAGACCCCCACCGTTTACACCCCAGAGCAGCGAGGCCATGCTGGTCAGGTTCCAGCTGTCATGGAAGCACAACATGTGGTTTCAGTTTAGCCCGTGGTTAGGGCAGCATCATCGGAGGAAGAACACCTTGAAATGGAAAGGTACAGGAAATACCACCCTTCTATATTTTAGTGGATTGGCGACGGGTGATGCCAGGGTTTTCTGGGGAAGTGTCACTATATTCTTCGTACTTCGGGTATTGTGGAGACGAGCGGGATTGATTTTGTCACGTCTCAGGTTAAGAGTAGTGGTTTGGTCAGTGGTGGCGGCATATGAGTTGGGGTAGCCTGGACGAGTTAGATTCACTTCCATGGATTCAGGTTTCAGAGATGTTTTGAGGGAGTTTGCACTCCAGTCCCTCCGAGATGCATGACGCGCGGAGTTTGAACATTTGCATCAGGACATTATGTAAGTATTGGAGTACGCCGTCAGATTTAGTGAGTTGGCCAGTTATGTACCTCACTTGGTTGCTTCAGTTAGGAGGCGAGTCCGTAGATTCATTCAGGGAATCAGGCATGATATTCGGTTCAGCAGGACGCGAGGGTTAGAGTGGGATGCCTCGTTTCAGCATGTAGTAGGGATCGCTCGCCAGTTAGAGAGCATGTGGGGCCGAGAGCGAGAGGACAGGCGATATCAGGAGAGAGAGTTCAGGGAGGTAAGGAGGCCTCGAAGGCCGGAGAAATCTATTTGTCCTTGTTATGGAGGCAAGGTACGACATGGTAGAGGTTTTGTGGGTCAGCCAGTTCAGCTTGCATTACCAGGTTTTCATGAGATTTCAGGTACTCAAGGGTCTAAGAGGACTCGTATTGTATGGTTTCCACAGCCATGCAAGCAGAGAGGTTGTTTTGAGCGTGGAGATGTTATCCACAGGGTGAGAGATTTGTCCATTCAGGAAGGTGTGTTATAGCAGGGTATTCAGGTGAGTAGAGGGCGCCCAAGAGGGGGAGGCCCAACATGTTGATGTGTTTCATATAGTAGGCTGGAGGACGTTATGCCAGATATTATCATACGGATATGCTTTGATGTGTTAAGGAGGGGCACCATTTGTTTTTCACTATAGTTCTGTTGGTCGGGATGAGTTTCCCTTATTTGTTGCCTTATCGATAAGTAAGTTTCATGCTTTGCACTTTTTTTTTCATGCTTGCTCCTGTTGGGAGATTCTATGAGCGGTAACCTATCTATCACTGTTTTATTCATCTTTGAGAGTGATGAGACTAGATGTAAGCCCTTGTTGTTCATCATGGTGGGCTTAATATGATTTTCCCAAGTATTTTGTTTACAAGCTGTGATTTTATACTCCAGTGAGATGTGAGTTCAGTGAGCGTTATGATTTTATCAGCCGAGATGAGTTAGTGGGGAATTTCAATTGGTGTGATATATTTTCGGTATGTGATTTTGAATTGAGGGCGAGGTCCTCGTGATATTTGTGATTCGATATATTTGGACCGGGATGAGTACCGCGGTGGAGATTTTATCAGGATGGGATCCTTGTGATTTGTTCATATGCTTTGCCTCTTCCTTGCTATTTTGCTTTCGTAAGTCAGTATTGATCCAAAGTTGCGCCTACAGGCTTGTTTGATAACTCCTTTATATGTTTCTCTTTTCGTATTTAGTCATTTTCGTTATGTGCTTCTTTAGCTTGGCTTGCGAGATGTGTGCCCGGGGATGTTAGTTGTGGCTCAGTGATTCGGGTGTCTAATAATGAGGTCTCCGTGTTTATTTCATCATTATCAGTATTATGGGGCTTGGAAGTAGATTTCTTTCATATGTGAGGCTGATTGCCAATGTTGAGTTGATTTCGGGCAGCTATTGTGATCAAAAGTGTTATTTCGAGCCCATGTGTGATGTGCTATATTGTGTGGTCATACCTTATGGGTATAGTCATGAGTTAATGCAATTGGTTGAGGCTAATGCCGTATATAGATTTAGAATCGGGTCATTTGGAAATAAATAGAAGGTGAGAAATTGAGGTATGAGGCTCATCGGTAGTGATGGGAAGGCTATACTGCAGCTGTGATTGTGTCATCAGGCTTATGTAGGTTGGGGTGATATGAGATCACCCTCGGGTTTGTGTTGGAAGTGTGCAATCAGTGATTGGAGGAGTTCGAGGTGAATCTTGGCGCGTTCGAGGACGAACGTTTGTTTTAAGAGGGGGAGAATGTAACGACCCGATCGGTCATTTTGAGAATTTAAACTTCGTCCAGTGGCGTAAGGTCATGAACAGCTTCACATTGGGTATACCGACCTGCGTGTGTGGTTGGGTTCAGTTACCGGATAATCCGGAGTCGAATTGGGAGAAAATTTCAATTTTTGAAGCTTAAATGATGGAAGTTGATCGGAGGTTTGACTTTTGTGTAAACGGCCTCGGAATGAGTTTTGGTTAATGTCAACAGCTTTGTATGGTGATTTTAGACTTAGGCGCGCGTCCGGAATTGGTATTGGAGGTCCGTAAAGTGATTTGAGGTAATTTGGCAAAAGTTAGAATTTCGGCGATTTCGGCTGATAGGTAAAATTTTGATATCGGGCTCGGAATGAAATTCCGAGAGTGGCTGTAGGTCCTTCGTGTCATTTATGATTTGTCTGCAAAATTTCATGTCATTCCGGGTTGAATTGATAGGTTTCGGCGTGAGTTTTGATATTTGAAGTTTTGAAAATTCATAAGTTTGATATTTGGTTTGATTCGTCGTTTTGGTGTTGCTTTATGTGCTTTGAAACCTCTAGCGAGTCCGTGTTAGGTTGTATGACTTGTGTGTGTGGTTGGTCGGGGTCCGGGGGGCCTCGGGTGTGTTTCGGATAGGTTTCGGGTCAATTTTCCCTCATTTTCCGATGTTGTTCTACTATCTGCTGTTTTCTTCTATGTGATCACATAGGAACATCCGTGATCGCATAGTGTAATGTTGACCAGCCCAGTTTTTCCTTCATCGCGATCGCATAACTCTATAAATTTTATTCTTCGCGTTGGCACCTCCATCCTCGTGTTCGCATAGGTCTTTCTTTTGGGCATCAAACAATTCCTTCAATGCAATCGCATTCCCTTTTCTGCGATCGCATAGCACGTTTTGACCAGCTGCCATTTTTTCTTCTATGCGATCGCATCCTCTCGCCCGCGATCGCATTGAACAAATACCTGGGCAGATTATAAATCTTTAAAAATCGAGGGTTTCACCATTTTTATCATATCTTGACTTGTAGAGCTCGGGTTTGAGCGATTCTTGGTGGGGTTTTCAGATAATCCGATTGGGTAAGTGTTCTTCACTTAAAATTTAATATATTCCGCGAATTAGTCCTTGTTTTTGTCATTTAAATTGTGTTTTTGGTTGGGGAAAATGTTGGTTTAGAAAGAAAATTTTAAAATGAAAATTCGAGATTTGAAGGGCCAAATGGTATCGGAATTTGATAAAATTTATATGGTTGAACTCGTATTGGAATGGGTATTTGGATTTTGTAAAATTTGGCGGGTTCCGAGGTGCGGGCACGGGGGTCTGCATTTTGGTCGATTTTTATAATTTTGTAAATATTGAAACTTTATTATTCGGAATAGTTCCTCATACGTTTTATGTGTATTTTGAAGTTGCTTTAGTTGATTTTGAGCCATCCGGAGGTCTTTTCGCCCGAGAAGTTTACTTTTGAGTACAGGGTTGTCGTCTTTGAAGTAAGTATCTTGCCTAACCTTATGTGATGTACTACCCCTTAGGATTGAGTCTTCTATGTTGATTGTAGCCCGCGTACGCGAGGTGACGAGTTCGTACACGGACTTATTTGCAAATAGATTTCCCTTTTAGGATTTTTAGGTCCTTATATTCCACGTGTATGAATTGCAAAATTTATATCTGAGTTCCTGATTGCTAGTTTCATCTCTTCCTGCTCGAATTAGAAATTACTTGCTTAGTGCTCTTTGTTTCTTATTTGATCTTAATTGACTTAGATGAAGATTTTGCTTTCCTACCGTTATGATATATCTTCCTTCATACACAGCCTATTTGATTAAAACTAGTATAATCTCGCCCTATAATTTTTTAGCAGTGATTGGAATATCTATACATTGGTGTCAAGCATGCCCGTGAGTCGTACATTGTGATTTATATGATTTTCCCTTAAGTGCTACTTAGGTTTAGTTGATAATCGTCCATGTTGATGGTATTTCCTTGGTGTTTCCTATCACTGAGTATTATTCAAGCTGAGTTTATTCTGTGAAGCTAATTATCTGAGTGAGATTGGTTATAGCCGCTTCCCTTGCCGGGATGATTTGGTTTCTTTGGTTGTGAACTTGAATATACATAATCGTTGCTATATTTGCCTTGTTTTCCCCCTCGTTATGTTGTTTTCTCTTTGTGCTTGCAATTCCCCTCAGTGGCTACTTCTTATGAGTGAGTTCTTACCATTCTTGTGATTCAAGTCTTTGTATTGATTTTCTCATCGCACCATGCATTCTGTCTTTTGTTGCTTTTGCGCCTGTTGTGGCAATGTATGATGTTTCTGTCGCATTCTGGTTATTTTCCTCAGTGGCTGCATTGCATATTTAAATTGGGACTACGGACGAGATTCCGGAAGCTTTCCCCCTATACTGCATTTCATATTTAAATACGGACTACAGACGAGATTCTGGGAGCTTTCCCCCTGTATTGCATTGCATATTTAAATTGGGACTACGGACGAGATTCCGGGGTCTTTCCCCCTACACTGCATTGCATATTTAATTGGACTACGGACGAGATTCCGGGAGCTTTCCCCTGTACTGCATGACAAATTCTGAGTTACGGACTGAGTTCCAGTAGATTTATCTTGAGGAGATTATGATCGAAAAGTTATATTTTAAAAGTATATTTGAAAAGCATTTGTCTTGCAGAAAAATGATATTTGAAAGTCAATTATTGGAAAAGTATATTTGAAAATCATGTATCTTGAAAGAACTATGTGTTAAAGATTTCTCCTTCTAATATATATATATATATATATAT